>ML208320.1:141668-155205 GCA_004369065.1 Pluteus cervinus | reverse complement strand
AAGACCAGTCTCATATGATCACCATCATACAGACAACCTGGGAGAATTCATTTTTCTATCTCTGGGATGTGGACACTTCCAACTACCGGAAACTGGATATCGGTCAATATGGTTCTGCCAGCTTTGGTGACGATGGACTTGTCATTCTGGCACTCGAGACAGAGATACGTCTCGTCAATTGCTTGACCTTCGAGGTCGTAATTGCCATACCTCTTGAATTTCCTGGTTGGGGTCGCAGGATATTTGGACACCACCGTTTGGTGATGACTCGTTACGACAAGGGCCTTTTCTTCCATGACGTCACGGTTAAAAGCAAGTCACCCCATGGTTTCGACACCGGTATCCCTGGGCCTTTGCCACGGGCCTACCAGGAGAATGTCTTCCAAAACTGTGAGTGCTCATTAAGATCCACTTTGTTTTATGTGGCTTACGACGAGGCTCAAAGCTATCAAACGCAAGTTGAGGGTACAGGATCTAGAACTTGTCAACGGCTGGCTGGTGATGAAACCAGACATAAAGCTTGTCTGGATTCCTCTCCCTTTCGAGAAATTGGTGAAGGATAAATCCATGGACCAAATCACCATTTCCGATTTCTTCAACGAGGTTCGTTTAGTATTGAATTGCAAAGTGGTGGAAAAGTATTTTCTGTAGCTAGCACACTTACTGTATGTCTATCGACACGGATTTAAGTTAGCTGTCATATAGTACTATAGTAACCAGAATCGGAAGTTTCTCAGTTTACGGTCTCGATATTTTTTGACTAGGTCGTCGCAACCAAACTCATCCAGTCCAAGTAAGGTACCGTGTTCTCGGAGTCACCAATACTGACTAGGCACATAAGCTTTTTTCAACGTCCCAACCGCCTGTCTCGCACTAGTCCTCAACCCACCCTCCTCCGGAATCTCCACTCCATCCTCCACAACCTTCTTTCCCTCTCCTTTCGGTCTAACTACCCTTTCTTCATCCAACATCTCATTAACCTCCCGTTTATTCTCATACGCCAATCCAACACCTCTCGCAACCCTTCTAACCTCCTCGTCACCTCTTATCCAATCCCCCTCCCTCTTCCCCTTCTCCCACCATTCTCCTGCTTGGGTTGGTAGTTCCGGAACGCACATTAGAGCTGCCTGGGTGTATTTGAGGAGACGGAGACGAGTCATCGTGGTGTTTAGAGTGCTGAGTGTTGTTTGGATTGATAGAGATGGGTCGGGGAGAGAAGGGGCAGGGATTATGTGGTCAGGATTGGCTGGTGTGGGGAAGGAATGAACGGGAATGGGCAGAAGTGGTGGGAGGAGGAGAAGAGGGAGGCGTGAGGTTATGAGGAGGGGAAGTGCAAGTGCAAGTGCAAGTGCCGGTCGAATGCCATGTTGTTGGGCCACTGTAAAGGAAGGAAAGGATCAGATTAGATTAGATTACGGCGGTTGAGATTAGAACTAAGAGGAAGATAACGAAGATCGGGCGGAGGATAGGTGTGATCCAAATACGACGGGTCGCCCTGGCTCCGTTGGTCACTGTCGGGTCGTACAAGCCACAAGCCACTTCCACTAACCATCAACGAGGAAAGGGATGTAGATGGTCAGAAAAGCAAAGAACGGGATGAATTGTATTGTATGCACATGCATGGCACACGACACGATGTATGAATTAAAAATCGAAATCCAAGGTGCAGTCAAAAGGGAACAAAACTATCTTGTTCGCTCATTCATCCCTTCATCCATTCCGGGTATAAAGAACGAAGGACACCGACCGCGACGCATGACCCCAACACAAGGCTCGTTGGGGTTCACATTCTCCTCGCCAAATTACGACCAAACGAAACAAAATGTCGAAGCACGAACTAAAGGCAAGATGCCCAACGAAAGAAAGCACTTACTATATACACTCCGGCCTCCATCGACCCACATTGTGGTAAAACAACTGATTCAATCAGTAAGAAGTCTCCAAAACACCCGCGCACAAGCACCCTAGTTCATGTGTTGGGAGGGTTCCTTATGGGTTATAACCTAGATGGACACCGGGAAAAGTCAGACAAAAAAACAAAAAGTAGGGATCAGACTTACACGGTTATGCCGACTAAGAGCGCTTCGAATTTGTATGAAAGAAGATGGGGCGAGAGCGAAGAGGCCTTAATCTTCGAATTTGAAACAGTGTTCGCAGCTTGCGATTGTGTCGTGGCCGAACCTGGACAATCGACACCAATGACCAACATAGGTAATAACCAGAGGATCCGGAATGAAACGAGCTGCCCAAGCAGAAGCGCGCGACAGGTACGAGATGTGATGCGTCATAGGAAGCCACCAGGAAAGAGCGCTATCATGAAATAAAGTACGCGAGTTCTATTGTCAATTCCCCCAAACCATAAACCACTTACCGAATATATAAGTTCCTCATCTCAAAACTGCCCAACCTCTTAACCAAAAGCATCAAATACTCTGGTACCTCACCACTGCCGTCCCCCGAACTAGCCTTTGCATAACCTCCGCTTTCAAAAGGTCCACCAGAGCATTCCATTCAACACCAACGATCTCGATGCCCATATGGTCTGGACGAGTGAAGATAGATTGATGAGTGCACGCAAAGGTCGATTATGAGGTATTCGCGTTCGAGTTTGGAATGGTGTTGGGGTTGGTGTATTGGTAGGGGTAGACTTGAGAGGGGATTGTGAACATGATGAGGAAAGCACTGAACTCGGACGTCGACGTGCGGGTGAGTTTTTCCAATTTTTTCTTGACGTGTAGTTGAGAACTCAGCGTTACCAAGACCACCTGGGAGGTGTGGCTTGGTGTGGTCGTGCGGCGCGTTTTATTTAACTGAAATTGGGGAGTTGAGATGATAGAGGGAGAGAAGAAGGAGAATAAATACATTGCTGGCAACAATGTTGGCATCAATAACAGAAACGTACCGTACAATAGTGGGGTCGCCGACGTCATAAATAGCAAAACGGTCCAAGTGTCCAAAGTCGGAGACGTGTTGAATTGTGGGAGGCTGTAAACGCCAAGTGTCGACAAGGAGTCCTCGAGCCGTTTGGTATTGAGCCGACGACGTATAGATCAGTACGAGTGTTATGTATGTGTAAATTCCATGAGACGAGATGAAAGAGCAAATTGAAGATGATACAAAAGATTAGGTATGTCGAGTAAACAGGGGCCCATAGAAGTTCATGCGAAAAACCAAATGTCCGGGTGCGCACATACGTTGAAAGGTTCAAACCCACCCATCACTCCCTACTTGGCGATCCGGAATCAAAGACTGAACCGGTCTACCACCTCCAATTCCCCCATCAACACCAGGGAACCCACTAAACGCACTCAAACTTCCTTTATGCATCATCCCCCACCGTTCCCCTGTCCTTGTACCTCACCCCCTCCTCAGCGGAGTCGAAGCCGACTTCGTCAACCGATGGTGATGTTGACGATACTGTCCCTCGAGAGTCGAGCTGCAGGCATACGACTGAGGGGGACATTGATCTAGAGGACGATGGCGACACGGATGTACTGTACATGTACTCATCCCGCACAACCGGAGGCGGTGGATAAAAGGTTGTGGCTGTTGGATGGAGGGGACGAAGGGGAACAAGTGGTCGTCAGGGGACGTGGTGATTTCGGAAAGGCCGTGTACGAATACGGGTAGACGAAGGTGTAGGCATGCTTGTCGCAGCAGTGGCCACAACAACGGAAGACTCGGAAGGGCTTTGGTTCGTCGTAGTAACTGTAAGCGACCGAGTAGCAGATCTAGAGGGGAGGTATTCGGATGGAGGTGGGACATTGGGAGGTGCTTTGCGTTCTTGTTCTCCCATAGAAGCACGTCTCCCGTAGGACCTGGTCTTTGCTGTTCGTCCTAGTCACTGACCTCCTCCGTTTCCATATGGTTGAGTAGGTCCCTGGCTTTGGGTACAAGACACACTTCGGCCATTAGACATATCCGAGTGTAAGTTCGATTGTGAACGTGCCATTACATCTCCAGCCGGGTCGGCCCTGTAGCGCTCTGCTCGTTATCTGTAGAGAATAATCATTAGTAAACCCATTAAAAGTGAAAGCAAAAACCACAAAAAAGCGAGGGCGACACGCGCCCCTCCAAAAGAAAACCCCGCCAGAAAAATTAAAGACAATTGAAGAAAAGACTTACGAGGCATAACCCTCCATACTGTTCGTACTCGACCTATACAGTTACCTCTTCGGCAGGCTCCCCTTGCCAAACCTATATGTGATAGTTCGAAAGCAAAGGCGCCGCAACCATAACCCCCGCATGTATGGGAACCACACTAGAAAGAGCTGATCTTCTGGAGACTCCAAAGTCTCTGGACCATTGAAGGTTTAGCTTTCCTTCGAGGCTGTATTCTCGTCAACGACCGGTTATGTGGCCTGGTATGACGAGGAATGCGAATTCGAGCCAGGCGGGGAAGGCGTATGTGGCTAGGAAACGTCGGTTGTTAAGGAGGATTCCGGCGCAGCCCAGGAGAGAGGTTAAGAGCCCAAAAAAGGTGGCGATGGTGGATATGATGAGTGTGGGTCCATGGCGAAGCGTAGGATGTCTGCGTGTTCGAATACGTTGAACCATGTCAAGAAACATAATATCATTCCGACGAGGGTGTCTACTGTTAACTGTGGATGCGATCGCATCAATTAGAGACCATTAGAACAGAAAAGGGAAGAGAAAGGACATACCATAATATTCGCAAAAAGAAAAGTCCACTTAAACTTATTCCACCTCCTCCGCTTCTTTGTCCAACATCCCCGGAATCCTATCCGAATTCGGAAAGCATCAACACCTCATCTCTGTTTGGGCACGAGCACACCATCTTGTCGCCCCCGCCGCCACCGGATTTTGTACTCTGAGGTTTTCGACAACGGGTGGACGAGGAACCTAAGAGGGAGGTGGAGAGTTTCGAAGGGAAGTAGTTGATTGCGAGTGAGATATTCAGGATCTTTGGATTAGGGAAGCAGAGGTTGACGACGAGAACGGGTTTCCAGCAGCCAGATGGTCTGGATAACATGTTGACCTCGCGTGCCTGCGTCCTTGTGTCGAATGAGCAGATGTTCTCGTTGCGATCGTGGCTATGTAAAGGTTTTCTTGGTTCATGGCTGGCGATTGTCGTTGACTGAGTAGCAGAGGGTGGACGGGAGCAGGTGTCCTGGTTGGATAAGGCGTCGATGATGCACTGCAGCTGGACGTTTTAATGAGAGGAGGGATCTTGGGCGTTCTCATACCCTCAGCTCTTGTCTCTTATTCTCGTTACTCTTGCAGTTGCCATTGTCGTCTTCGTCACTACAAATAAAGATGTTTTAAGGTCAAGAAACCGGACTGAGCACTAAGAGTGCACCAAGACTTCGACCAACCTCGATGATAACGACCTCGATGTGGTCGCGAAAGGTGATGATGTACCTAGAAGAGCGGTTGTGGTGTAGATATCGGAGCGAAGTGGTTGGAGACAGGCATCGATGGACATCTTCAATTTGAGGATGTCTGCTCTTGGTATGA
Source organism: Pluteus cervinus (assembly GCA_004369065.1). Taxonomy (NCBI): domain Eukaryota; kingdom Fungi; phylum Basidiomycota; class Agaricomycetes; order Agaricales; family Pluteaceae; genus Pluteus; species Pluteus cervinus. Next base: position 149,727 of record ML208320.1, on the reverse strand, counting down.
TACTGTAGGTTGGTTGTGCCAAGTTCGATTTGTGGCCAGCTCGGCTTCCCCGACGTCGCCATTCACAGAAGGTATCGCAACTCTGGACACCACCACCACCTTTCCTCCTCGTTCTTTTTCCATATTGAGGCCTTCAACTCCTACTTAGCCCTGCAGCACTCTACCTCTTCTTCCACCATGGGCGTCGCATTTGTCGAAGAGGCCGATAAGTTCGTTACCCGGGACATGACCCAACATCACTATGCCCAGACCTCTCGTCTATTCTTTTTCCATCTCCTGACTCCGGTCCCTCTCAATCTCTTCACTTCCACTTTGGAGCCCGAGCGGGCAGAACAAGCTTTGGATGAAAGGAAGCAGAATCGGATCTTGACTTCGGCTAGGGCGGTATAGGAGCACCCAAAGGCAGACCGGCCTTCATGGAGTGTGGAAGGTAGTGTCGGGTGCGCACGCGAATACGAGGAAGGGCGATGTAAAAAGGAGGTGATGGGGTCCCAACGCCTTGATACAGTGTGCAAAGCCTGAGAAAAACTTGAACGGCCGGGGTTGAACGGACCGAACGGTGCACCGGTAAGCGGCGGGCCGTGGCTGACGACAAGGTTTAACTTTTTCGGATTTTCCAACCGCTATGAGGGCACGCCCAAACCTATGCCTCAAATGCAGGTTATTAGTCGTAGTAGCGGTCGCTTCAGATCCAAGTCGACTAGGACTCACCAACACCAACTCAAGACACGGCTCAAACCATGGCTCAATCGCTGAAGTCAGTACGTTCTGTTTAGCGCCCCTCCATTCAATTGCTCCCGAAGTTGCACATCGGTGCTAAATATGGGTCGTAGCACCCAATGCTGCAGTTAGCGCTCATTTCTGTCAAACGTGATCACCTGCTGGTGTGGACTAAGCCTACGAGGCTGCCTCTCTTCAGCTCAACACCACTCAGCACTCTTCAAGTCGCAAATGGCGTTGACAAGCACTAGGTAAGAGCTCTCCATTGCGAACTGGGCTTACCTCTGATGTACTTCTGGAATAGATTGATCGACGAGATCTCGCTCAAGCTCACAAGTAAGGCCATCACGGGCGAGGTATGCCACGCTGACACATTGTCTAGTTCTCGATGGAAGAGACCTCGACCACAGCCATCACTTCACCAAACATTCGTTCCGTGCAAAAGTGGTCGTTGATGGGAAGGAGTTTGTTACAAAGCCCTCGGCGAATGGCATATGGAACGAAGATTTTACGATGTAAGTCTGATCATTCCATGTACCTACATAGGCTTCCCCTCAATATTCCCTAAAGCACCATCACGGCGGAATCACAAATGAAGTTGGAGGTCATTTGCAAGCATAAAAAGGCTAAAGACGACCACACCATTGGAATCAACCATAATCGCGATGTTCTGGGTACGATTTCCAAGCCAAATGTAGGGGTAATTGAAGTCAGCCTCTCGCGACCTGGACGGGAGAAGGCTGTCGGAATCATCCGATACGCTATCGATGTCATCAAGACCCACGAACTGCGAAGAGGGACGCATCACCAAGCGAGCTTGTCTTGGCGAACTCTCAACAGCGCGGACATCATCCGCAAGGTCGTCTTTAATGACGTTATGGACGACCTGGTCCCGCCTCAATGGGCCTGCATAATCTCGTCACTGGATGGTCTGGTTGAAAATACCAAGGACTTCGCGGAGGTACGATCAGAATTTTGAAATTACATTCGAGATGATTCTGACTGCACGCGATCTAGCTCAACTCGTCAGCCAAGGTCGCAGTCGGCGCGGTCTGTGCGGCAATCAAGGTATGTATTCGTCGCCCGTCAAGTGAAACTGACAACGCTCAAAATGCCTAAAAGTTAATCATTGATCAAGTCGAGCGCGATGAACGTGTCGAATCTCTCACGGAAACTATGTCGAGCATATACTACCATATCCAAGACACCAATTTCGACAAGATCAAATCATTTGAGGACACATTGCAGCGCCTTGTGAAGATGACCACCGAGTGCGCATACTTTATTACTAGCTACAAGAAGAAAGCGTTCGGTGAGTCTTGACTAGAATAACTCAACTAATGTTCTAATGTGACGCCTAGCACGTCGAACCCTTGAAGGTGCTATTCTCGGTGTGGACGACATCATTGGAAACTTCGAAGAAAGCTTTTCCCAGTTGCGGATTGCATTCCTTATGGGTTCGACATTACAGTCGACCCACACAGTCTTGTTGGTTCTGAACACAGTTAGGAATATTGGTACGATCGCTTCCGCCTTGATTTTCCAGCCTCAATTGAACTACTTACAGAGACCCTCATTCATCTACAATCTTTACCTTTAATCAAAAACACTGGCTGGAGACGAATCCGAACGAAGTTAACCTCAGAACAAGAGGCAATATTCGATGGCTTGACGATCTGGGCACAAACCCCTGACGAGCGTCTTGTCTCTGTCTTTGTTGGTGATTCCCGCGACGAAGCATCCTTGATCGCGCATAAATTGTGCGAACGCTTCCATAGTCAAAAGCGACTCGGGTCAGCCATTTTCTTCACAGAGGCTACAGGGAGTGCGGAACTCTCCTGCGAGTGCCTCATCTCCACGATCGCAAGGGAGCTGGCTGCATTACACCCGACATTCGCCGAAACCATTGCTGACGTACTTGCGGAGTTACCATCTCTTGCGCTTAGTAGTACTCATCCCGATCGACAATTTGAAGAACTGTTGATCCACCCACTTCAATCTCTGACAGTGGTTGGGCCCGTGTTGATTGTGATCAACGGCCTCGAACGCTGCTCAGATCATTCGAAGTTTGTGGAGACCTTGAGTGCTCCTCATATTCTTGGGAAGATTCCTCGCAACGTCAGGTTCCTGCTTGCCTTTGGTCCCCAATCACAGCCCTTATATCCGCTCATTTGTGGTGCGGGTTCCTCTCTACGAATCTGGCGCTCTGGCGGAGACATCCAATCTCGTGTCATCACAACCGCGGCTTGGATGTACATTTCTAAAGACTACCAAGGATCACAGTTGCTTGACCGGCTTCAGGATCTTGAAGCAAAGATGGCCCCCGTTTACTCCCGTGCTGAGTTGGAGATTCCTCCGGGGCCATATCCAATTACACCCACAACTGCTTCTCTGCTATCCGAGATAAGATGGGCAGTCGCCGAGGGAACACATGCAACATTCTTGGAGCCTATACTGAATCAAGCGAGGCAGTGTGTCCCGCCAGACCTGATGGCACCCTTCGAATCGTACTCGCATTTTGTGGCAATCCGGGCATCAAGATGGAACAAAAAGTTCCACACATTGTTCCTTGAACTTAAGAATGCTGTGGACCCGGGCATTGTTCCTTGGGTTCAGGAAATTGCTGACACTCATCACCTCGACGGAATACCCCTCGCCTTCCTTGAACTGCTTCCCAAAGGGATGTCTGATTACCCGAAGGCTCTACCGGCATCTCTCGTGCTCAAGTACCTCAATACGACATTGAGGCCCAATATATGCCAGTTCGAAGAAATTACGAAACTCAATAAAGATATCAAGGACCTCGATCATCGACTCAGAGCACATGTACCTACGACTTTACGTCTGCTTAGTGGATGCTGGTCGGAATGGGTTGCCCCATACTTGCAAACACTACATGAAGATGATTGCAGCGCCACTCTCTCGGAGCTTCGAACCTTCTTGTCTTCGCACTTGCTCAGCTGGATCGAGCTGATAAGCCTTGTGGGGTGCGCGGATGCTGGTTTGAAGCAACTTCAGGTACTTGAACCTGTATTATCGCAGATGGTACGTCCCAAGCTTCCCTTCAAGCTGTTGGCCCTAATCAAAGTATAGGTGAAAGGAACGAGCGCTGCTAATAATGGCATTGAATATATCCACACCATCATATCGGATGCCATCCGCTTCATGATCTATTTCGGAACACCTATCCGGGATGGTGGCTTATTCATGCATCGTCTCGCATTTCTCGCCCCCACTACCACTTTTATCCACCGGACTTATGCTCCCGAAAGTGTGGTCAAATCTGGACTTGATGCCAACTGGCCTTATAAATTCGGCATCTTGGATACCAACGATTATAGCACCCGCAGCCAAGCGAGTAATGACCCTGTTCTCAACTCTCTCTGGGGCAATTCAATAAAATCATGGAGTCTTGAAACGGGTGCACATCTCCGCACATTGGAACTCGGCGAGCATCCAGTTACTGACGAGCCAGACAAATTCTTAGCTTTACCCAGCAAGAATCACTTTACCTTCATGAAGGGAGGTCGTGTTTCTGTCTTCGAGCCGGATCGTTCAGTCGAAGATATCAAGCCGCTCGAGCTCGAAGGTTATGCCTCTTCACTCTGTTATACTCCCGATGAGACTTCACTAGCCGTCCGGGTGCGGGAGGGTCACTTGCACTTCATGGACCTGGCGACATCGAAGATTCGCACATACCCCTCGTTTTTTCCGCGCCAGCAATACCGTCGGGGTATTCTAAAGATTTCACTCAACAATGGATGCATAGCGACATGCACATTAGACAAATCAGAAGCATCCGGCCACGACTACCATTCAGCAGCTGTTGAGGTCTATGATATCGCCTATGGACGGGCCAGTGTTGTGAAAACTCTAGAGCATAGCCATTCAGAGCAGTTCTGGATCAGCGAGATAATATGGTCCAAAGACCGGCCCGATATGATCACCATCATAAGGAGTTGCAGTACATTTTCACGTTCATTTTGCTATCTCTGGGATGTGGAAACTTCCAACTGCCGGAAACTGAATATGGGTCCGAGTCACTGTGGTTCTGCTGACTTCGGTGACAACGGACTTGTCATTCTGGGGCTCGAGAAAGAGATACACCTCATCGATCGATCGACCTTTGAGGTTGTAAATGTAATACCCCTTGAAATTCCTGGTTGGATCCGCGAAGTATTTGGACACCATAGTTTGGTGATGACTCATTATAAGGAGGGTCTTTACTTCCAAGACATCTCGGCCAAGAGCAAGTCATCCCATAGTTTCGGCACCAGTGACCTTTTGCCACGGGCCTACAAGGAGAATGTCTTCCAAAACTGTGAGTGGTCATTCACATCCACTTTGTTTTATGTGGCTTACAATGGGGCTCAAAGCTGTGAAACACAAGTTGAGGGTACAGGATCTAGCACTTGTCAATGGCTGGCTGGTGATGAAACCAGACATAAAACTCATCTGGATTCCTTTCCTTTTTGACAGATTGGTGAAGGATGAATCCATGGACCAAATCATCATTTCTGATTACTTTGACAAGGTCTGTTTGGTATTGGATTGCAAAGCAGTGGAAAAGTATTTTTTGTAGCTGGCGTACTTACTCTGTCTATCAATGCAGATTTGTGGTCATATAGCACTATAGTAACCAGAATCAGAACTTTTCAGTCTACGGCCTGGATGGTTTTTGACTGAGTCGTCGCAACAAAACTCATCTAGCACAAGCAAGGTACCATTGTATTCTCAAAATCACCAATATTATTGACTCGGCACGTAAGCCATCCTCAACATCCCAACTGCCTGTCTCGCACTAGTCTTCAACGTTTCAACCACCACAATCTTCTGCCCCTCTCCTCACAGTCTAACCACCACTTCTTCATCTATTCTCATACACCAATCCAACACCCCCCGCAACCCTTCTAACCTCCTCATCCTTTCAAATCCAATCCCCTTCGTTTGTCTCCTTCTCCCACCATTCTCCTGCCTGACTTTGTAGTTCGGGAACGCATTAGAGCCGCGTGGGTATATTTGAGGAAATGCAGACGAGTCATTGGGGCGTTTAGAGCGTTGATGGTCGTTTGGATTGCTAGAGACGGATCCGGGAGAGAAGAGGCGGGGATCATGTGGTTGGGATTCGAGGGTGTTGGGGAAGGGATGAATGGGAATGGGGAGAAGCGAGGTGGGAGGAGTAAGGGGGAGGGGTGATGCTATGAGGAGGGGGAGGAGAAGGAAGAGGATGTGTCGGTAGAATGTTAAGTTCGTTACGACTCGGAGGGGACCGCATTCTCCTCGGAGTTGGAAGAACGGGAATTGGATGACGAGGATTTCTTCATTGTAGCTGGTGATGTAGGTGACCGAGTAGCAGATGGTGAGTAGGAAGTATTCGGGTTCGAATGCGAGTTGGACGATGTATTGCTGTTTGATGTTTTAATGGGAGGTGGGACTTTGGGCGGTACTGTGCGGTCTCGTTCACCTTTACCGGTAGATGTACCGGTACCTTCGACGGAAGCCCGTCTCCTGTTCTTACTACTCTTTCTGGTGCTATTGCTATGGTCGTTACTGTTCATTCTCGACGCTATCAACAAAATTCAAAGTTAGTTTTATTTATTGGGTCCGACGTTTAAACAGACGAAAGAACGTACATCTCTGAGGAACAATATCACTTTCACGCCACGAAGTCGACGTTCCAGGTCGACTACCCTCCGCCTCCCTCTCGGTCGTCGAATTCGAACTTGGAGTACGCATATACCCAGACGGAGCAACAGCTACCGACTGTACAGTATCTGCTGCTGACTCGCATTCGCACGACTCTTACTCCTAACACCATGCCCATGTCCAAGTTCAGATCCAAACGGATCCAATACCGTACTAAACACTGAATATACACCTGCCAGTGGGCTTCCACCGGTCCAAGCACTTGGTGGAGGTGGCGGTGACCTCGATGATAAGGACCTTGATGTGGTGGTTAGTACCTAGAAGGGTGGTGGATGTGGATGCGACGGGTCCCGGGGAGAAATGTTTCAAATCGGTTGATGCACTAGGAGACGGGAGAGGTATAGATTGTCGTCTTGAAGACCTATTATCCCTACTATCGGAAGTGGGGTGATGACCGTTCCCAACAATGGGCTCCATGGTATAGGAACCGGGTCGATGATAAACTGGACTCGGTTGAGCTAACGTCGATGAAGGTGATTTGGATTTGTGACTGGCTCGTTTGGTTTCGGTGACGTCGCCGTTCCCGTTGATATAAGCCAACTGAGACCCTCTCCCTCCCACTTCCAGGTGCGACTGGGGCACCGTTATGATCATAATCAACATCCAACGAAGAATCCACGCTGGTCAGTCCACCCCATTTCCTACTATTCCTTCTCATCTTCTTCCACTTTCCACTTCCACTTCCTCGTAATCCTGCGGCACCTCCACCCCCACCGCCGGCGCTAGAAGTGGAACCAGAGCGGACAGAACGAGGTTTGGACGAGGAGAAGGATCAGATGTATAGGAGAGCGGCTATGATAGCAGCTATAACTGCAAGTCCACCTATAACTCCACCCACAATCGTGCCTTTATTCACAGATGATGATCCTTCAATAGCAGCTCCAATCGGTGATACCGCCGCCGAACTGTCTGAGACGCGCCCGTAGACGTAGCAGGGGCACTCGGCGCAGTAACACTTGGCATCCCACCACTTTGAGTTATAACACAACTCGTATCGGTCCCGTCGTGATTAACGAGAAAAGCTTGAGCGCGGGGTGATATAAAGGTATCTTGCGTATCCGATGTATTTTTCAAGAAGACTTGCTATGGCGGTATACCATCCTGATGGGAGTTGGCTTGGTTCGTGAGGTATTCTTCTTCGAATGTTGAGATACTTTCGCTAGGGTCAAATGGAAGGACAACGAGGATGAGGAACGAAACTCTTTTGGAGAGGGATAGGGAGTTGCGATCGGAACGAGAGGGATGGGGGACTTGAGTGTATGCGTCACGTTTGGAGGCGGCGTTGTTGTTCCCGGCTGGTATAGAAGATGAAGAAGGTACGAATTGGGATTGGTCGACTCCGGCGTTGGTGATGATTAGTTGCATAGGGTAATTTGGACCTTCATACGTCCATTGAAGGATGACGCCAGTACATGTTGATAATGTTCGTGTTCATTGTGAGGAATGGTGTTGGGACTGGTTGGGGCTCGCGTGAGTAAAGAAGGGATGGAAGGACAGAAAAAGAGAGGAGACATACGACCGGAGCTTCCCTCGCTTCAAGGCAAGGACTCGTGCTGTGTTGAACGGGGATGAAACGCTGGCGCCCACGATGAAAGCGGACGCCAGGACGAGGCCCATGGTTGGTATAAGTGAT
>ML208320.1:85282-130815 GCA_004369065.1 Pluteus cervinus | reverse complement strand
ATTCCTTGAACTCAAGGATGTTGCGGACCCGGAAATATCTTTTTGGGTTCAAAACATTGCCAACGACGACCATATCCAAGGTCTAGGATTACCCCCTGGCATCCTCGAGTCGCTTCCCCAAGACAGCTCGGATTTAAACCTGAAGGCCTTACCATTTCTCGTGCTCAAGTACCTCAATATGACACTGACACCGAATATCTGCCAGTTCGAAGAAATCACGAAACTCAACAAAGATATAAAAGATCTCGACGGCCGACTCGGAGAGCATGTGCCTACAACTTTACGTCTGCTTAGTGGACGCTGGTCAGAATGGGTTGCCCCACACTTGCAAACACTACATGAAGACGATCGCAGAGCCGCCCTCTCAGAGCTTCGGACATTCCTATCTTTGCACTTGCTCAGCTGGATCGAGTTGACAAGCCTTCTGGGATGCCCGGATGCTGGTTTGAAGCAACTTCAGCTCCTTGAATCTGTACTTTCGCAGATGGTAGGTCACAAGCTTCCTGACAAGCTATTCCCTCTGACCAAAAGCATAGATGGAAGGAACGAGCACTGATATTGACGATACCAAATTCATACACAACGCCATATCTGATTCCATCCGCTTCATGTTCTATTTCCGAACACCCATCTGGGATGGTGGCTTATTCGTGCATCGTCTCGCATTTCTTGCGCCCACTACCACGTTCATCCACCAAACTTATGCTCCCGAAAATGTGGTTAACTCTGGACTGGATGCCAACTGGCCCTATAAATTCAGCATCACGGGTCTCAACGATGTCCTCCGGTTCAGTCAAGCAAGTAATGACGCCGTTCTCGCCTCTCTACACCATAATGATACCCGCGGCTCGATAAAACTGTGGAGTCTCAAAGCAGGTGCATGTCTCCGCACGTTTGAACTCCCTGACGATGCAATTCTTTCCTACGCATACAACTTGGAATTCATAGCTTTACCCAGCAGGAATCATTTCACCTTCATGGAGTACGGCTGTGTCGCAGTCTTCAAGCCGGATCGTTTGGTCAACCACCTCGAGCAACTCGCGCTTGGAGGTCATGCTTATTCAATTCGTTATACCCCAGACGAGACTTCACTAGCCATCCGCGTGCAGGAGGGTCACTTGTACTTCATGGACCTGGCGACATCGGAGATTCGCACATATCCCTCGTTTTTTCCAAGCCAGGAACGCCAACAACAGGGTATTCTAGAGATGTCACCCATGGCGCAGAAAAGCCAACGGGGTATTCTAGAGATTTCACCCAACAATGGACACATTTTAACATGCACACCGGGCCTATCAGAAGCGTCCGGCCATGATTCCTATTCAGCAGCCGTCGAGGTCTATGATATTGCCTACGGTCAGGCTCAGGCTGTGAGAACTCTCAAGCATAGCCATTCAGAGGTGTTCTGGATCAGCCAGCTCATCTGGTCCAAAGACCAGTCTCATATGATCACCATCATACAGACAACCTGGGAGAATTCATTTTTCTATCTCTGGGATGTGGACACTTCCAACTACCGGAAACTGGATATCGGTCTTTATGGTTCTGCCAGCTTTGGTGACGATGGACTTGTCATTCTGGCACTCGAGACAGAGATACGTCTCGTCAATTGCTTGACCTTCGAGGTCGTAATTGCCATACCTCTTGAATTTCCTGGTTGGGGTCGCAGGATATTTGGACACCACCGTTTGGTGATGACTCGTTACAACAAGGGCCTTTTCTTCCATGACGTCACGGTTAAAAGCAAGTCACCCCGTGGTTTCGACACCGGTATCCCTGGGCCTTTGCCACGGGCCTACCAGGAAAATGTCTTCCAAAACTGTGAGTAGCCATTCACGTCCACTTCGTTTTATGCAGCTTACAACGGGGCTCGAAGCTGTCAAACACAAGTTGAGGGTACAGGATCTAGAACTTGTTGATGGCTGGCTGGTGATGAAACCAGACATAAAGCTTGTCTGGATTCCTGTCCCTTTTGACAGATTGGTGAAGGACAAATCCATGGACCAAATCACCATTTCTAATTCACCATGGTACAGTCACCACATTGTCCGTTTGGTATTGGATTGCAAAGCGGTGGAAAAGTATTTTTTGTAGCCAGCGTACTTACTGTATGTCTATCGACACAAATTTAAGTTAGCCGTCATATAGTACTATAGTAAGCAGAATCGGAAGTTTCTCAGTTTACGGCCTCGATATTTTTTGACTAAGTCGTCGCAATCAAACTCATACAGTCCAAGTAAGGTACTGTATTCTCGGAATCACCAATATTGACTAGGCACATAAGCCATCTTCAACGTCCCAACCGCCTGTCTCGCACTAGTCCTCAACCCTCCCTCCTCCGGAATCTCCACCCCATCTACCACAACCTTCTGTCCGTCTCCTTGCGGTCTAACCACCCCTTCTTCATCCAACATCTCATTAACCTCTTCCTTATTCTCATATGGCAATCCAACGCCCCTCGCAACCCTTCTAACCTCCTCGTCACCTCTTATCCAATCCCCCTCCCTCTTCTCCTTCTCCCACCATTCTCCCGCTTGGGTTCGTAGTTCCGGGACACGCATTAGAGCCGCGTGTGTGTATTTTAAGAGGTGGAGACGGGTCATCGTGGCGTTTAGAGCATTGAGGGTTGTTTGGATTGATAGCGACGGATCGGGGAGAGAAGGAGCGGGGACCATGTGGTTTGGGTTGGTGGGTGTTGGGGAAGGGATGAACGGGAATGGGGAGAAGCGAGGTGGGAGGAGGAGGGGAAGGGGTGAGGTAATGATGAGAGGAAGGAGAAGGAAGAGGATGTGTCGGTAGAATGTAAGGTTGTTGTGCCACTGTAAAGAAAAACGAGGAAATGATCAGATTAGATGAAATTGCGACGGTTTAAATTAGGATTTTAGGAGGAAGATAATGAGGTCTGATCCAAACACAAGCACGATGGGTCATCCGGCTCTGTTCGTCTCTTCGATATCAAGTCGTACGGGCTACAAGCCGCTGCCGCTAACCATCGACGAAAAAATGGACGTAGGTGGCCAGACAACAAAAGAACGGAAGGAATGGTATCAAGTGCACACATATGGCACACGACACTGTATAAATTAAACCAAAATGCAAGGCGCAGCAAAAACGGAACACAACTGCCTCGCTCATTCATTTACCCCTTCATTCATTACGGGTATAAAGTAAGGTCACCGACTGCGTTGGACCATCCCAGCGCGGCCAAGTCTTGTCACGAGCCGGACACTCTAAAGCTCGCCGAATCGTAACCGAAACTCAAGGAAAGAGAGAAGGTTGAAGAACAAACTAACGGCAAGAACGCCTAACAAGAAAAGATCGGAATAAAAGACTCACCATATACACGGTCTCATTTGACCCACGTTGCGGTAAAACAACCGATTCAGTCAACCGGTAATAAGTCTCCAAAACACCCGCGCATACAAGCACGCCTAGTGCATGTGTCCGGAGTGATTCCCGATGGGAGTTTTTAAGGGTTATAATCTAAGAAGGGGTATGTCAATTGTACTCATGATATGTTGCGTCCGAGGAGGAGTCGATACAAGATGGATTGTATGGGACTTACGCCGATGAGAAGAGCTTCGAATACATATGAAAGAAGGACAGGAGCCAAAGCGAAGAGCGCATAATCTTCAAATTTGGAACAATGTTCGCAACTTGCTATTGCGTCGTGGCCGAACCTGGACAATCAACCGCAACGACCAACGTAGTTTCGGCGTCATAACCAGAAGAATGGAATGGAATGGAACGACGACGAGCACAAGCACGCGACGGGTATGAAATCCAATGCGTCATAACGATGAGCCCCCCAAAAAACAACGACATAAATGAAATACGTGAGCTCGATTGCCAATTCCACCCAACCACCCAACAAACCACTCACCGAATATACAAATTCCTCATCTCAAAACTTCCTAACCTCTTAACCAAAAGGTTCAAATAATCCGGTACTTCACCACCCCCATCCTCCGAACTAGCTTTCTGCATAACCACCGCTTTCAAAACATCAACCGGAGCGGTCCACTCAACACCCAACTCCTTGAAGATGTTAACGGGTGATCTCAACACCAGTGATTTCAATATCCATATGGTATGGAAGAGTAAAGATAGATTGATGAGTGCCCGTAAAAATCGATTCGGGTCTGGTTTTGATGAGGAATTCGAGTTGGTGTATTGGTTGTAGATATATCTGAGAGAGGGAATTGTGATGATGACGAAGAAAGCGGTGAATATCGACGTGCTGGCCAGTCCCGAGTCCATTTTACGCCACGAGTAGCCTCCACCAAGCCTGGAAGAGTCGTCTACGGGTGGTTTGGAGATGCGAGGAGATAGAGGGAAGGAAGAGAGATTCAAGGACACGAGAAATGCCTTGCTGGCGGAGTGGCGACCTCTCGTACGTTCCAACAGCGCGCGCCTGAACGATGGGAGCTCGTCAACGTCACAAACGTAACTGTCAAGACGTCCAAACGTCCAAAGTCGTCGACGTGTTGACCGGTGGTAGGCTGTAAACTCCAACAAGTCCTCACTGTACCATTGCCCTGCCACGTGGATGTGAACAAAATCCGAAGCTGTTTGTGGGAGGACGGGGAGATAAGATGAGATAACAGACTTGATAAGGGATGAGGGGAGTAACGATTCACGGGGGAAAAAAGATGGTTCAATCCAGGATCGAACTGGAGACCTTCTGTGTGTAAGACAGAAATCATAACCACTAGACCATTGAACCGTCGGCTTTCTTGGCTTTATTTGATCTCTTTATCTACGGAGGCTATCCGCATCGAGACCCATGATCTTTTTTTGTTCCGCAACATCAACTGACAAGTCCACATTGCATCGTTGATCATCATACCATGCCAACTGTATCAGCCCGAAATAGGTTTAGAGTATGTAGATCAAATGATATAGCGGGTACAAGTACAATTTGAGTACAATAATACACCTGTACTTCTCTGGTGCCCTGCGGCGACAGTTTATCAGTTCTTTTTCTGGAATGTCGACAGGACCATGTGGGTCGTGGTCGTTGCGGATTTTCGAACTTCGACCTTGGCTTCTTTGAATATAGGAAGAGTGTTCTAGTGTCGCAAGGTACATTACGATGGTATAGACAGGTACGAGCTGGGTGTCGACGGTAGTCGAGGCGAACCAGCATCGAATATTAGCGGGGGTGTTCTGACCAAATTTGGCGCGGTGTCTGGCGACTTGAACTGGATCAATTGACAGGCCTTCGAATTCGGTGTCAGGTCAATCACAGACTTGGTCTTGTCAACACCATTCGACGTGTAGTATGTCTGGAAAAGAAGTGGATCAGCACCACTAACCCCGTCATCCTGATAATCATCCATGAGCACGCTTCAAGTTCGAATTGAACTCGCTGGCGTACATACAGCAATCCAATTCAAACTCTTATCAGTCCTTATTATTACAGCGTACCTGCGCATTCCTGATGAAGTGATGACGATACATTTCAAACTGAATGATCAAACCCTTGGCAAAACAATTCCAGCCGCTCGCGGGGAGAGTGCCTCGCATCAATCGTAAGCGCACCTCCCCTTTTCTCGGGTCCCCCTTCCCCACCCTTGTATTTTTGTTCCTCTCCTTCACATCTGATTCCGATTCCTTGTTCTTGCTTACAGTGGTACTACCACCACACCAGGTTCCTGCGGTTGGTTGGTTTGGTGTGAAGCAGTTCATCGGTGTTACGTGCAAGGTTGACTTTTAAGTACACCTCCTTCCTTCCTCGCACTCCTACGAGGCCTACAAGTACGCTTCGGGAGACGTCAAAACGTCTTTCGGCAACGTCAAGATCCACCTCCACACCGATCCAATACAAGCCACACCGCGTTTTTCCCGCTATAACAGCGAAGAAGAAAAAAAACACAAGCACCAGGTCCTCGTGGTTGTCGTTCAAGTTGTGGGTCGTGGTAAACATTATTCCAAGATCAAACACCCAGGCCTCATCGGAACTACGGTCGACATTTACCGTACTACGCCGCAATCGAGTTTTAGCTCAAGGCTGAAGCACACACAGTCAACAGCACGCTTCTCACAGCTCAGCTACGTTGTTCGAGTCGAGCTCCTGCATTCTTTTTTGTGGGCTTACCGCTTGACTTTGTCCGCGTCGTGTTTGAAGGGTATACGTCGCACGCCGTCGTTGTTGTTGTCCTTTCCTTCACCATCCCACTCGACCTCGACCTCCCGTCCCACATCCCCATCGCCATCAAGCACTAACTTCCCCCCTTCGTTGCTCAACTCAACTTTGATCATCGAATCCAGCCTTCAAACTCGCTCACAACAACCTTCTCCCGAAGGATTCCGCCTGGCCGTCCGCTCACCGACGTCTTTCAATCCGTCTTCCTAGTCAACAACACCCTGCCCTATCCACCCACACTACACGGGTATTACATCCCATTACATACCGTATCCATCCACGGTTATAGCGCAGCGCAGCAGCATCTATACACACGGGATTCTTTTTTTGGACGAAGAAGTGGTTACGACCTTGTTCGGTATTAGATCATTTACCCCTACCCAGGAGCATATACACACTCACTGTCACTCGTTGGATCGTATTATCTACATCCACGGCCACGGCCCACCACGACTAGCCATTGTCCGTCCACGTTTTCACCACCCCGAACCCGAACCCGGACCCTACGTCAACACAACGCCCGTCTCAGCTCAACTGACAGGAAACACCCAGCGCGCTCCGTTGTTCCCCTTTTATCAACACTCACTATGCCACCGTCAACGTCGCCCTCTACGTCTATGTTCCCTTCACCCTCACTTATACTAACCATGGGCCTTGTCCTGGCCTCCACTTTCATCGTTGGTACCAGCGCTTCATCGGCGTTCAACCCAGCACGAGTCGTTGAAGCGAGGCAAGTTGCTTCTTCTGGTCGTAAGTTTCCTTTCTCCCCCTCCCTCGATTTTCCTGTTTTACTCACCCATATCCCCGACTAGTCCCAACACCATTTCTCACGATGAACAACATCGGGACATTGTCAACATGTACCGGCGTCATCCTTGAATGGACATACGAAGGTCCAAATCTCCCTATGGAAATTACCATCACCAACGCTGGAGTTGATCAATCCCAATTCGCACCTTCGCCGTCTTCTACACCAGCCGGGAACAACAACGCCGCCTCCAAACGTGACGCATACATCCAAGCCACCCATCCTGGCCGTTCCGATGCCAACTCCCTCTCCAAAAGAGTTTCATTCCCCATCCTCGTTGTCCTTCCACTCGACTCTAGCGAAACTATATCAACACTTCAAGAAGAATACCTCTACGAACCAATCCAACTCCCATCAGGATGGTACACAGCCATAGCCCAAGTCTTCTTGAAGAACTCATCCGATACGCAAGATACCTTTATATCGCCACGCGCACAAGCCTTTTTCGTTAACAACGGGACCGATACGAGTTGTGTTATAACTCAAAGTGGTGGGACGCCAAGCGTTACTGCGTTGAGTGCCCCTGCTACGTCTATGAAGGCGTCACAGACGGGTGGAGGAGTTCAGACGAGTAGTTCGGCGGCGGCGGCATCACCGATTGGAGCTGCAATTGGAGGATCGTCCTCTGTGAATAAAGGCGCAATTGCGGGTGGAGTTATAGGTGGACTTGCCGTTATAGCTGCTATCATAGCCGCTCTCCTCTACATCCGATACCTCTCCTCATCCAAACCTCGTTCTGTCCGCTCTGGTTCCACTTCTAGCGCCGGCGGTGGGGGTGGAGGTGCCGCAGGATTACGTGGAAGTGGAAGTGGGAAGTGGAAGAAGACGAGAAGGAATAGTAGGAAGTGGGGTGGACTGACTAGCGTGGATTCTTCGTTGGGTGTTGATTACGATCATAACGGTGCTCCCGTCGCACCTGGAAGTGGGAGGGAGAGGAAACATTCAAGTGTCTCAGAGTTGGCTGGGATCCCGGCTTTACCTTCCGGCGACATCACCGAAACTAAACGAGCCAGTCACAAATCCAAATCAGCTTCATCGACGTTGGCTCAACCGAGTCCAGTTTATCATCGACCTGGTTCATATACCATGGAGCCCATCGTTGGAAACGGTCATCACCCCACTTCCGATAGTAGAGATAATAGATCTTCAAGACGACAATCTATACCTCTCCCGTCTCCTAGTGCATCGACCGATTTGAACCATTTCACCCCGGGATCCGTCGCATCCACGTCCACCACCCTCTTAGGTACATCTCCGCCTCTAACCACCACATCAAGGTCTTTATCGTCAAGGTCACCACCACCTCCACCAGGTGCTTGGACCGGTGGAAGTCCTGGTGCACATTCGGTGTTCAGTACGGTTTCAGATCCGTTTGGATCTGAACTTGGACATGGGCACGGTGGTAGTAGCAGTAGGAGTAGTGCGAATGCGAGTCAGCAACAGATACAGTCGGTAGCTGTTGCTCCGTCTGGGTATATGCGTACTCCAAGTTCGAATTCGACGACCGAGAGGGATAGGGAGGGGGATAGGGAGGGTAGTCGATCTGGAACGTCAAATTCGTGGCGTGAAAGTGATATTGTTCCTCACAGGGGTACGTTCTTTCGTCTATTTCAAACGTCCGACTGACAAACAAAACTAACTTTGAATTTTATTTATAGTATCGAGAACGAGCAGTAATGACCATAGCACTAGCAACACCACCGGCAACAGCACCAGCAAGAGTAGTAAGAGCAGGAGACGTGCTTCTGTCGAAGGTACTGGTACATCCACCGGTAGAGGAGAACGAGACCGCAAAGTACCGCCCAAAGTCCCACCTCCGCCCATTAAAACGTCAAACAGCAATACATCGTCCAACTCACATTCAAACCCGAATACTTCCTACCCACCATCTGCTTCTCGGTCACCTACATCACCAGCTACAATGAAGAAATCATCTTCATCCAATTCCCGTGCTTCCAACTCCAACTCCAATGCCGGTACCCCCACCGTTGCCACTGCCGCCGCCGCCGCCAGTGCTAGTGCTGCTGCTGCCATCGCTGTCGCGAATAGTACGACGAGCACGCCTACACCTTCAACTCAAGGACACGTTAGGGGACAAAGCAGTTCACAACAACAAAAGAAGAAAACACCACGGAAACCTGTACCCGTATACGATGCTTCCGATGTCCCGGACACTACATCATCATCACCTCCTTCCAACAGCCACCACCACCTTTTATCCGCCTCTGCAGGGGGTATGATGAGCACGTCCGTCTCGTCCTCCTATGGATCGGTGTCCCCACTCGCAGCAGCTATGCACCTCGAATCCCAAGGGTCATTCGGGAAGCACGGCCATCATCAACTGTCGAAATCGGGTTCAACTCCGAATTTACATTCACTTGCGGGGGCTGGGAGTTCTTCGGATCTTTTGACTTTAGGAGGACCTGGGAAACCAGGGCATTATACGCCTACTTCGTCAAAGGGGAATTCGAGGGTTGATTTGAGTAAGATGTTGGCTGAGGATGGTGGTCCATCTAGCCACGGACATGGAAGTGGGAGTGGAAATGAACAAGGACAAGGAGGAGGAGGAGGGTTGACGCATAAGGGCAGTTTGAATGCGTTTAGTGGGTTCCCTGGTGCTGATGGTGGTAGACCGGTTCATTATTTGATTCCGGATATGCCGCCGCCTAGTAGGGAGTGATTAATGATTGGTGGGTTTGAACCTTTCAAACATATGTGCGCACCCTAGACGGACATATGTAACTTATGCCCCCTTCTTCCCCCCCACTCCCTTCTCATTGGCTCACCCTTACCTATCCCCTTCTTTTTACCTACCCTCACCCGTCCTTCCTACTCATCGTTTTGTTTTGTTTATCGGTTCGCATGAACTTCTATGGGTCCCTCTTTATTCGACATACCTAATATTTTTCTGCGGCATTCATCTCATCTCATGGAATTTTTACACATATATTGTACATACACATTTCCCCCTCCATCTCTTTCTTTTCGGTCAAAGTGCTCCTTTCCGCGACTTTCCTTTTATGCATATGTGGACGCACCGCTACCCAAATGATCTATCGACACGCAAAACACATCCCCGCCTCCCTTTTGGATCATGAACCTCTTCGTGAATGTATCACTCACTCCCTCTTGGCATCTTCCATCTTTCTTTTCTTCAAACTCCAGGCGCCTTTGTTCTAACGTTGTTGTTGTTATAATTAATGCCAATCCTTATAAGTTGTTCACTATATGCGGTACAATGTTTGTTTTCATATGCTCTGGTGTAGTACGTCCCTCTACCTTAAATTTGACATTGACATTCTTTTCTGGTTGTTCAAGTGTTGGTGCAGCGGATGGCTCTGCACTACGAGTTTGCAAGGTGTATAGTGATGCTTCTCTCCGACTCCAACCTCCGCCCTAAGAGCTATGCAGGCTGACGGCGTTCAAGTTATAGGCCCACCTCTTTGCGAATTCGGCTCTGGTATCGATTCATCCTCTCAACCCAAATAACCCGACCATCAAAAATGCTCAGCCGTGAATCTCCTTATTTAAGTGAGTGCAGAATGAATTCGACCGATGTCTCGATGTTCAAGTTGTGACCCCCACCTCGATTTCCTCACCGATCGTACAAAGAGTCATGGAAAGCTTCGTCTAGATCTCCTTCCACACTATCACCTGCAATCTCCCCACCTATTCAACGGCAAACTACCACCATCTAATGGTGCTTTGAGCGCTTCATTGATCATCGATCATCAACCAGCGTCCACAATCACCGCCGCACAACCCCAGAACTCGTCTTGCGTGCACACATTTAGAGTCTTATGTCTCGCTCGCTCCGACCACACCACCTCCCCTTTATGACCTGGGTGGTTCCTCACGCCTACTACATGAACCACCTCCTTGCCGTCGCCCTCCTTCTCTTGTGAAGGACGTGAAATTCCCACCATCACTCAAGAGGTCATAGGACGCTTGCTGTGTATAGAGGTCCGATCCTGGTTATGAAAGTTCGATATGCCCACTAATTCGCGTTGATAGATACATGCAGTAAGTACACCAGCTACAAAAGATACTTTTCCATCAATTTACAATCCAATACCAAACGGATGTCGTCGTATTCATTAGGAATGGTGATTTGGTCCATGGATTCATCCTTCACCAGGTATGTGAAAGGGAAAGGAATCCAGACGAGCTTTATGTCTGGTTTCATCACCAGCCAACCATTGACAAGTTCGAGATCCTGTACCCTCAACTTGTGTTTGACAGCTTCAAGCTGTTGTAAGCCACGTAACACAAAGTAGAGAATGTGCACTCACAGTTTTGGAACACATTGTCCTTGTAGGCCTGTGGCAAAACGTCGCTGGTGCTGAATCTATGGGATGACCTGCTTTTGACTGAGGTGTCATAAAAGAGAATACCCCTTGTACCTCCTAGCAGAGGGGTCATCACCACACCATGGTGTCCAAATACTCGCTGACACATGCTATGATGAAGAGGGTAAATAGGTATTACAGTTTTGAGCTCAAAGGTTGAGCAGTCGATGAGGTGTATCTCTGCCCTGAGTGCCAGAATAGCAAGTCCATTGTCACCAAAGTCGGCAGAACCATCAGCACCTAGATCCAGTTCCTGGTAATTGGAAGTTTCCATATCCCAGAGATAGCAAGATGAATTTGTATATTTGGGTGGCCATGGCCGTATGATAGTGATCATATGAGACTGGTCTTTGGACCATCTGATGTCGGTGATTCTTTTTTTGGACAGTGGATGGCTAGGATGCTCGAGAATCTTCATAGCCCGAGCCGGACCATAAGCAAGATTATATATCTCGACAACTAAGGAATCGGATCCTTCGTATGCCGCGATGTGTCCATTAAGTGAAATCTCTAGAAGACTCTCTTCGCCTAGACCTTCCGGACGCGGAAAAAACGAGGGATAGGTACGAATCTCCGACGTCGCCAGGTCCTGAAAGTACAAGTGACCCTCCCACACACGGATGGCCAGTGAACTCCTGTCCGGAGTATAACAAATTGAACAAGCATAGCCTTCACACTTGAGTTGCTTACGCTTGAGGTATTTGAGTGAACGATCCGGCTCGAAGACTGAAACGTAACCTTTCTTCATGAAAACGAAGTGATTTTGGCCGGGTAAAGCTAAGAATTTTTTGTGTAGGGCGCCCGTGTAATCGTCGGGGACTTCAAATGTGCGGAGATGTGCACCCGTTTCGAGACTCCTTAATTGTATCGAGCCATGACAAAGGGAGGTGAGAACAGGGTCGGTACTTGGCTGGCCGCAGGGAGTTGGAGGGATGAGGCTGAATTTATAGGGCCAGTCGGAATCGAGCCCAGATTTGACTATGTTGACGGGAGCGTATGTTCGGTGGATAAAAGTGGTGGTGGGCGCTAAAAATGCGAGACGATGCACGAATAGGCCACCTTCCTGGATGGGTTCTCGAAAATAAATCATGAAGCGGATGGCATCGGATATGGCGCTGTGTATAGATTCGATATTGTGAGTATTAACGTGCGTTCCCTCGATCTATACTTTGGTTAAGACAGCTGGGAGGAAAGCTTGTGACGCACCATTTGCGACAATACAGGTTCAAGGACCTGAAGTTGCTTCAAACCAGCATCTGCGCACCCCAGCAGGCTTATCAGCTCGATCCAGCTGAGCAAGTGTGTGGATAGGAACGTCCAAAGCTCTGAGAGAGCAGCTCGGCGATCCTCTCTACGTAGTGTCTGCAAACGCGGGGCAATCCATTCTGCCCAGCATTGACTAGACAAACCTAGAGTGGTAGATACATGTGTGTTGAGCCGATGATCAAGGTCCTCGATATCTTTGTTGAGTTTCGTGATTTCTTCAAACTGGCATATATTTGGTGTCAGCGTCATATTGAGGTACTTCAGTACAAAAAATGGGAGAGCCGGTGGATAATCCGACCTATCTTGGGAGAGCGAGTCGAGAATGTCAGCGGGTATCCCTTCGAAATAGTGGGAATCACAAATTTCCTGAATCCGAGATGGAAGCTCTAGGCTCGTTGCGTCGTTGACTTCAAAGAATAAGAGGTCGAACGGGTGATTCCAATATGAGGCCTGTATGTAAACGAAGTGTACGGACAACTCGAAGTGGGCCTTCAATTCCAGAGGGGTGCTCTGCCATGCTTGATTCTGTGAAGGCTCCAAGAATGATGTGTGTCCCCTTTTAGTGACGACTTGTCTGATCTCGGCTTTGCTGCATAGAGGGGTGAGAACGGGGGCATCGCTTGCTGGACAGAATATGGCATAGTCGACACTCCTAAGTCCAGATTTGACGACATTTTCGGGAGCATAAGTGTGGCGGATAAAAGTGCTAGTGGGGACGAAAAGGGCAAGACGATGCACGAATAAGCCACCATCCCAGATGGGTGTTCGGAAATAGATCATGAAACGAATGGTATCGGATATGGCGCTGTGTATAGATTCGATATTGTGAGTATCAGCGTTCGTTCCCTCGATCTATACTTTGGTTAGGACAGCTGGGAGGAAAGCTTGTGACATACCATTTGCGACAATACAGGTTCAAGGACCTGGAGTTGCTTCAAACCCGCATCTGCGCACCCCAGAAGGCTTATCAGCTCGATCCAGCTGAGTACGTGCGAAGATAGGAATGTCTGAAGCTCTGACAGGGCGGCGCTGTGGTCTTCATCAAGTGCTCGTAGACCGGGGACAATCCACTCTGACCAGCATCCACTTAGCAGCCGTAAAGTCGCAGGTACATGCACCCTGAGTCGGTCGTCGAGATCTTGTATGTCTTTGTTGAGTTTCGGGATCTCTTCAAACTGGCATATGTTCGGCGTCAATGTCATATTGAGGTATCGAGGCACGAGAGACGATAGAGCCTTCGGGTAATCAGACATCTCTTTGGGAAGCAAGTCAAGGACGGCGAGGGGTATTCTGTCGAGATGGTGGGTGTCGGCAATTTCCTGAACCCAAGAAGCGATTTCCGGGTCCACAGCATCCTTGAGTCCAAGGAATAACGCGTGGAACTTTTCATTCCCTCTTGACGCCTGGATTGCCACAAAACGCGAGTACGATTCGAAGCGAGCCATCAGGTCTGGAGGGACGCACTGCCTCGCTTGATTCAGTACAGGCTCCAAGAACGCTGCATGCCTTCCATCGGTGACAGCCCATCTTATCTCGGATAGTAACGAAGGGGATGTGGGCGTGATCGTTGGATATGGCCCTGGAGGAATCTCCAACTCCGCGCGAGAGTAAACGGGGGTCATTTGTGCTTTGAGATCCTCAAGCCGGTCGAGTAACCGTGGTCCTTGGTAGTCTTTGGAAATGTACATCCAAGCTGCGGCCGTGATGATACGAGATTGGATGCCTCCGCCAGAGTGCCAGATTCGTAGAGAGGAACCTGCACCGCAAATGAGTGGATATAAGGGCTGCGACTGGGGACCGAAGGCAAGCAAGAACCTGACGTTGCGAGGAATCTTCCCAAGAATATGAGGAGCACTCAAGGTTTCCACAAACGTTAGATGATCTGTGCACCGATCAAGACCGTTGATAACGATCAGTAGTGGGCCGGTTACTGTCAGAGATTGGAGTGGGTGAATCAACAACTCTTCGAATTGTCCAGAGAGATCATCGCTAGGTACAAGGCGTGGTTTCTTCGCAAGAACGTTGGCGATGTATTCGGCAAATGATTGGTGGAACGCAGCCAAGTCCCTGGCAATTGTAGAGACGATCAATTCACAAGAGATTCCCGTATTCCCCGTAGAATCTGGGAAGAAGACGCCCGACCCGAGTCGGTTTTGGCCATAGAAGCGCTCGCACAATTTATGCGCAATTAAAGATGCGTCCTCGCGGGTATCACCGACCAACACAGAGACAAGGCGTTCATCGGCATTCTGTGTCCACATTGTCAAACTGTCGTAAAGTTTCTCTTGTTCGGGGGTCAATTCTGTTCGCATACGTTTCCACATGGCGTTTTTGATCAAAGGCAAATGATCGAGATGGATGAGTTTCCCTATACGCAGCGTCACGAAAGCTCGTCATTGAGCAGGTAATGATCTTACCGATATTCTTGACTTCTTTCAGAACCTGCAACACCGTGTGGGTAGACTGCAGCGTTGAACCCATCAGGAATTCTATCCGTAATTCGGTGAACTTCTGAATGAATGCTGCGATGATATCATCTACGCCGAGAATAGCACCTTCGAATATTCTGCGCCCTAGACTATTCGTTAGCATATTAAAAATGACGGTTATCCGTCAGTGCCCACCGAACGGTTTTTGTGTGTAGCTAACAATGAAATAAGCGCATTCGGTCGTCACATATACGAGACGCCGCAATGTAAGCTCGAATGACTTGATCTTCTCGAAATCGGTGTCTTGCATATGATAGTATAGGCTTGAGATTGCTTCCATTAGACTTTTGACGTGTTCGTCCCGCTCGATTTGCTGATTTATCAACTTCCAGCCGTTTGAACAGTGTTGCCTCTTCAGGTTAAGAAAACATACCTTGATCGCCGCACAGACCGCACCAACAGCGACCTTTGCTGCAGAGTTGAGCTAAATCGTACAAAATCAGGTATTGTTGACCGGCCTATAAACTTTGAACGTACCTCTGCAAGGTCCTGAGAGGCATCAACCAGAACATTAAGTGACGAGATAACACAAGCCCATTGAGGAGGGATAAGGCCATCCAAATCGTCATCGAAGATCAGCCTACGAATGATATCTGTACTGTTAAGAGTTCTCCAGGAGAGGCTGGCCGTCTCTCTACGCCGGCGTGTGTTGGTTTCGAATTCGATAACCTCGATAGTGATTCGAACAGATCCACCAGATTTTTTGTTAGGCCGCAAGAGGCTGATATCAACTACCTCTGGGTCAGGCTTTGATATTATTCCGAGAACATCAAAGGTTTGGACAACACCAATGGTGTGGTCGTCTTGCGCCTTTTTGTGCTTGCAAATGACCTCGAGCCCTAAATGGGACTTTGCCTTGAAGATGCTTTGGAGAAGTGTTTAACCACGCAGATAAATTCGCTGAATGGACTTACATCGGAAACTCTTCATTCCACAAGGCATGGGCCGAGGCCTTTGTAACGAACTGTTCCTCATCCACGACTACTTTTGCACGGAACGAAGGCTTGGTGAATCGATGGCCATGGGCAAAGTCTCTTCCATCGAGGACTAGGTGGAACGTCAATACGATGGCACGCCTCGTCAGAATTCCCCTCACTTGTGAGCTTGAGGGTGATCTCGCTGATTAAACTGTTCCAAAACAACGCGTTAAAGGTCCACCCTGTTCGCGGGGAAGAGCTGGTCAAGATTTCTTACCTCGTCAACGCCATTTGCAACCTGAAGAGTGCTGAGTGATGTTGAGCTGAAGAGGAACAGCCTCGTGTGCCTAGGCCTATTTCACGCTACTGTATGCGGCGTCACTATAGGTGCTATCATACGTAATCAGCGCCGACTCGGTGACGCAGAGCGCTGAGGAAAACCGGTTGTCAGAGAGTCGCGATTTGGCACATCTCGATAAGCCAAGGACTCCAGCGCTCTGAGCAACCGCCAATATCGCGAGAGTACGAATAGCGGTTACCGCGCCATACTAAGTTCACAACTCGAGCTTGGCGCCGGCGGAGCCGGGAGGGAAACGGTCCGGGCGCGTGGCACAAGCCTGAAAAACCCTGAAAATCGCCAGCGGTGCTCGGTCGACGCTGGTGAGTTCAACCTACGAAGACGTCTTTGCCTCTCGCTCAACCAACCAAGAAGTAAAGAGGTCCCATCGGGATATGGACCGCCTGGTCTGGTGGATGAATCCGGTTGATTTGTCGAAACGACAGATCCCTTCTCCATTGTCCGGCAATGGATATACGTCCTCCTCCCCACGGCCCCAACAAGCGCGACATGCACCTGCACGTCGACCATCGGAGTCCCATTGCGACCACACTACCTCGTCTTTCTGTCGAAGAAAGCATCTTACCCTTTCCCTGTACACATCACGCTCCCATTCGACACGACCCAAAGTATATTCACGCTCCAAGAAGAATTCATCTGCTAACCCAGTTGACTTCCCTTGGGGTGTTGCACCGCCATAGACGAAGCTTTGTTGATACAACGTCCGGTTCTCACCTTACCACACACAAGCCTTTGTCGTTGATAACCGGGTGGAAGGGGGTTGACTTATAGGTGTGGGCTCTCCATATCTCACGGCCGGTTTTACTTTCTGGTACCGCGACATCAATGAAGCCGCCAACAAACTAGTCAATTTGGTCCACCGCTTGGACGGAACTCATTACATGAAACCAATCGGAAATGGACATCCTCGTTCAGATTATGACCACTGCTATGACCCAATCCGTCTACGGCTGGGGCGTCCAAGAAGAGTTCGGGTGGACGAACAGTGCAGCGGCCGCACGAATTGGAGCTGCTGCAGGAAAGCCGTTTGTCAACAAGCGCTGATGGTGTTGCAGGTGGTTGTGCGGTTGCGGCAGTTTGTTATAGCTGCCCTTCCAATATACATCCGGAGACTCTCTACCGAAGCCCCGTTCTTTCCGTTCTGTCCGCTCTGGCCTGAGTTCTAGCAGCAGCAATGGCCGTGGTGGGGGAAGAGGCGAAGGGGCTGCAGGGTTAAGAGGATGTTAAAGTCAAAGACAGAAAAATACGGGGAGGAAGAGTAGGAGGTGGGGTGGACTGACAAGTGTGGATCCTTCGTTGGGTGGTGTCTCCGCTTTACCTTCTGGGAGCGGCGACACCAGTGAAGCCACAAATCGAACTTGTCTTCGTGGACGAATGGTCATTCTATGCCTCTACCACCATCTCCAAGTGCACAACCGACCTGGGCCATTTCTCTCCCGGATCCTTCGCTTCAACATCGACCAGGCTTTTGGGTACATCATCGCCCTTAACCAACACAGCAAGGTCTCGATCATTGAGGTCACCACCGCTGGGTGCTTGGACAGGTGGAAGTCCTGGCGCACATTCCGTGTTCAGTACGGCCTCAGATCCGTCTGGGTCTGGACTTGGACCAGGGGGTAGTGCGAGCGCAAGTACGAACTAGTCAACAACAGATGTCATACAATCAGTACCAGTTGCTCTGTTTGGGTATATGCGTATTCGACTTCCGGGGAGACGGATGGATGGGGATGGGAGAGTAGACCTGGAACGTCGACTTCGTTGGCGTGAAGGTGATGTTGTTCCTCAGAGAGGTATGTTCTTACTCCTTCTCAAACGTCGGACTCAACAAACAAAACTGATTCATAACTCTTTATTTATAGCATCGAGGACGAACATCAATGATCATATTAGCAACAGCAACAGCAACAGTAGCAAGAATAGGAGACGAGCTTCCGTCGAAGGTACCGGCACATCATGAGGAGAACGAGAATGTAAAGCACCACCGAAAGTTCCTCCTCTGATTAAAACATCCAACAGCAATACATCATTTCATCCAACTCCTATTCGAACCCAAATACCTCTTATCCACCGACTGATTCGAGGTCGCCTACGTCACCAGCTACAATGAAGAAATCTTCCAATTCCAAATCTTCCTCTGCCGCTGCCGCCATCGCTGCCAGTGCTGTTGCTGTTGCTGTCACCACGAGTACGACTCGTGCACCTACCCCTTCAACGCAAGGTCATGTTAGGACAAAGTAGTACACAGAAGACCTGTACCCGTATACGATCCTTCTGATATAAACCCCGATCCACATCCACATCATCATCACCTTCGTCCCAACAACCACAACATGTTACCTGCCGGGGGTATGATGAGCACGTCGGTGTCTTCCTCATATGGCTCCCCTTCGATACGGCTATGCGGCTCGAATCCCAAGGCACGTTCGGGAAGTACAGTCAACATTATCACCAGTTGACGAAATCAGGTTCGACGCTGAATTTACACTCACAAGCGGGGAGTTCATCAGGATGAGGACCTGCGAAACCAGGGCATTATACCCCGGCTTCGTCGATGGCGGGCTCAAGAGTTGATTTGAGTCGTTTGGGTGCGTTTAGTACGGGTTCATTATTTGGTTCCGGATATGCCTCCGCCGAGTAGGAGTGTGTGCGCACCGGATATTTGTAACTTATGCCCTTCCCCGACCTCCCCCGCTCCCTTCACGTTGACTTACCCTTACCCATCCCCTTCATGTTCACCTAAAACGAATTTCCTCCCCGCTCTCCGAGCCTCTTCTGAACTTCTTTGATGTACCCTTCTTGTCGTCGCTTTTGCTTCAAACCTCATGTGGCTATGATGTTCCGTTCTTCGGCCATTAGACTGTTCTTTTTCTCGCGACTAGTGTCGGCTGTTGTTCAAACGTTCATCGATATCGTCATCATATATGGCTGTATAGCACGACGCGTATGTGTTTTGTTCTTTTTACATTCGTTTATGATGCTTTGACGTTCCTTTCTGGTTCTCCTAATGTTCAATGCTTCAGCCGAAGGGTGGTGTACTGTATGTGCTTTACAGTCCTCGTACTGATATACTTTCTTCACCTTCAGGTACAAAAAATACTTTTCTTGTCGACACTTTTAGCGTTTGGTCTACCACAACTCAACGAGTTTCCGACTTTCGACGCCTGACCCTCACTTGACGCTGACGCTTTGCTATTTGACTTTAACGAC
Source organism: Pluteus cervinus (assembly GCA_004369065.1). Lineage (NCBI taxonomy): Eukaryota > Fungi > Basidiomycota > Agaricomycetes > Agaricales > Pluteaceae > Pluteus > Pluteus cervinus. The sequence continues at coordinate 111,273 of ML208320.1, read as the reverse complement.
CCCCGCTGCTGTATGAGACGTTTTTGGTATCGACACCAACATTGCCGTCAGCAAAGTATTTATTTTCTTAACCTAACCATTTACTGCCACCTCCCCTTCCTCGCCTGCTTCCTCGTCACCTCACCCCTTCCCACCTCGCTTATCCCCTTTCCCCTTTATCCCCCAATCTAAACGCCACAATCACTCGTCATCATCTACTAAAATACACCTACGCCGCTCTAATGTATGTTCCCGAACTACAAAATCAAGTATCCGCATGGTGGGAATAGGAGCAGAGGGAGGGGGATTGGATTCGAGGGGATGCGGAGGTTAGAAGGGTTGCGAGGGGTGTTGGATTGGCGTATGAGAATAAGTCGGAAGAGGTTAATGAGATGTCCGATGAAGAAGGTGTGGTTAGACCGAAAGGAGAGGGATAGGTTGATGGGATGGAGATTCCGGAGGAGGGTGATTTTGAGGATATAGTACCTTGCTTGTGCTGGATGAGTTCTATTGCGACGACTTATCAAGGCCGTAACTGAGAGAGTTCAGTTTCTGGTTACTATAGTGCTATATGACCGCTAATCCGTGTCGATAGACATACAGTAAGTGTGCTAGCTACAAAAAATACATTTCCACCACTTTGCAATTCAATACCAAATGAACCTCGTCGAAGTAATCGGCAATGGTGATTTGGTCCATGGATTTATCCTTCACCAATTTCTCGAAAGGGGGAGGAATCCAGACAAGCTTTATGTCTGGTTTCATCACCAGCCAGCCATTGACAAGTCCTAGATCCTGTACCCTCAACTCGTGTTTGATAGCTTTGAGCCTCGTTGTAAGCTGCATAAAACGAAGTGGATGTGAATGACTACTCACAGTTTTGGAAGACATTTTCCTGGTAGGCTTGTGGAAAAGGAATACTGGCACCAAAACTATGGAATGACTTAGTTTTGACCAAGACGTCATGGAAGGTAAAGCCCCTGTTGTAACGATTCATCACCAAGTCATGGTGTCCAAATACCCACTGCTGCCAGGGGTTAGGGCGGCTAAGAGGTATAGCAGTTACGACCTCAAAGGTTGAGCAATCAACGAGGTGTATCCCTCTCTCTTGTGCCAGAATGACAAGTCCCTTGTCACTGAAGTCGGCGGAACCTTTCCGACCTATATGCAGTGTCTCGTGGTTGGAAGTTTCCACATCCCAGAGATAGCAAAATGAATCAAAGGAATCTACTCCAAGGGTGATCAAATGAGACTGGTCTTTGGACCACATAATCTGGCTGATCTTGAACGGGATTGAACGCATATGCTTGAGAAATATCGCAGCCTGAGCCTGGCCTTGGGCAATATCATAGACCTCGACGGTGGCTGAATAGGAATTGCGGCTGGAGGCTTTAGATCGGTCCGATGTGCATGTCGCAATGTGTCCACTATTGGGTGAAATCTCTAGAATACCCTGATGGTATTCCTGGTACGGAAAAAATGATGGATATGTTCGAATCACTGATGTTGCCAGGTCCATGAAGTACAAGTGACCCTCCCGCACCCGGATGGCCAGGGAAGTCTCGTCTGGGGTATAACAAATTGAACAAGCATGACCTTCAAGCTCGAGTTGCTTGAGGTCGTTGACCGAACAATCCGGCTCGAAGATTGAGACACAACCGATCGTCATAAAAGTAAAGTGATTCTTGCTGGGAAGAGCTAAGAATTTCCCTGGTGTGGAAGCCATTGGATTGTCGGGGAGTTCAACCGTGCGGAGATGTGCACCCGTTTCGAGACTCCATGATTTTATTGACCTGCCCTGTAGAGAGGTGAGAACGGGGTCGTTACTCGCTTGGCCGAGTGTGCCAAAATCGGTATCCATAATGCTGAATTTATAGGGCCAGTTCCTATTGAGTCCAGATTTAACCACATTTTCGGGAGCATAAGTTTGGTGGATAAACGTGGTAGTGGGTGTGAGAAATGCGAGACGATGCACGAATAAGCCACCACCCATAATGGGTGTTCGGAAATAGAGCATGAAGTGGATGGAATCGAATATGGCGCTGTGTATGAATTCAATATTGTCGGTGTCAGTGCTCGTTCCCTTCTATAATTTGATTAGGACTAACAGCTCGGAGAGAAGCTTGTGACGTACCATCTGTGACAATACAGGCTCAAGGAGCTGAAGTTGCTTCAAACCAGCATCCGCGCACCCCAGAAGGCTGATCAGCTCGATCCAGCTAAGTAAGTGCAAAGATAGGAATGTCCGAAGCTCTGAGAGAGCAGCTCGGCAATCGCCTTCCTGTAATGTTTGCAAGCACGGGGCAACCCATGCTGACCAGCATCCGCTAAGCAAACCCAAAGCCGCAGGTACATGTTCTCTGAGTCGGTCGTCAAGATCTTTTATATCCTTGTTGAGTTTTGTGATCTCTTCGAAGCGGCATATATTCGGCGTCAATGTCATATTGAGGTATCTGAGCACGAGAAACGGTAGAGCCTTCGGGTAATCAGAGGTCTCCTTGGGAAGTGATTCGAGAATGTCGAGGGGTATTCCTTCGAGATGGTGGGTGATAGCAATTTCCTGAACCCAAAAAGCGATGTCCGGGTCCACCACGTCCTTGAGTTCAAGGAATAATATATGGAAGGGGCAATTCCATATCGATGCTTGGATGGAAACAAAGCACGCGTATGATTCGAAGCGAGCCATCAATTCTGGAGGCATGTACTGCTGTGCTCGATCTAGTAAAGGTTCCAAGAACAATGCATGCCTCCCTTTGGCAACTGCTCGTCTTATCTCGGATAATAAAAAAGCGGGCGTAGGTGCGATTGTTGGATATGGCCTCCAAGGAATCTTTAACTCAGCATGGGAGTAAACGAGGGTCATTTGTGCTTCAAGATCCTGAAGTCGGTCGAGCAACTGTGATCCTTGGTAGTCTTTGGAAATGTACATCCAAGCTGCAGCCGTGATGACACGAGATCGGATGTCTCCGCCAGAGTGCCAGATTCGTAGAGAGGAACCCGCACGGCAAATGAGAGGATATAAGGGCTGTGATTGGGGACCGACAGCGAGCAGGAACCTGATGTTTCGAGGAATTCTCCCAAGGATATGAGGAGCACTCAAGGTCTCCACGAACTCCAGCTGATCTGAGCAGCGGTCGAGGCCGTCGATCACAATCAATATGGGGCCAACTATCGTCAAAGATTGGAGGGGATTAATCAGCAACTCTTGGAATTGGCGACCGAGATCGGCACCACTGACGGCGAGGGATGGTGAACTGGCAAGTACGTCGGCAATCGATTCGGCGAGTGTCGGGTGCAATGCGGCCAATTCCCTTGCAATGGTAGAGACGAGGCACTTGCAGAAGAGTTCTGCACTCCTTATGGCCTTCGGAAAAAATACGGCCGATCCGAGACGATCTTGACCACGGAAGCGCTCACACAATTTATGCGCAATCAAAGAGGGATCCTCTTGCGATTCGCGAACCAAGACTGAGATCAGTCGCTCGTCAGGATTTTGTGCCCAGATCGTCAACCCGTCAAACATTTTCTCTTGTTCTGGCGTCAACTCCGCTTCTGTCTGCCTCCACCCAGTGTTTTCAAGGATTAATGGCAAATGTTGTAGGTGCAGGAGGGTCTCTGCGTGTGATGTCATTGAAGCTCACAAACTACGTTGCGGTTGATCTCACCGATATTTCTGACTTTGTTCAGAACCAACAAGACGGTGTGAGTCGATTGCAGCGTCGAACCCATCAGGAATTCTATCCGCAACCGGGAAAAGCGTTCTTCGAAGTTGCCGATGATGTCATCCACACCAAGGATGGCGCCTTCGAGGGCTCGACGCGCTAGGCTTCATGTTACAGCGTCGATTGAAGTTATTTTACATAATCAAACTCACTGAACGCTTTCTTCTTGTAGCTGGCAATAAAGTATGCACACTCTGTGGTCATCTCCACAAGGCGCTGCAATGTGCGTTCAAATGATTTGATCTTCTCGAAATTGGTATCTTGGATATGATAGTAGATGCTAGACATGGTTTCCGTGAGAGATTCGACATGTTCATCTCGCTCGACTTGGTCAATTATCAACTTTTAAGCATTTTGAGCGTTATCCTTACAGTTTCACTTGACGGGCGACGAATACATACCTTTATTACCGCACAGACCGCGCCAACCGCGACCTTGGCTGACGAGTTGAGCTAAATCGTACGCAATCAGTATCATCTCGAATGCAATTTCAAAAGTTTGATCTACCTCCACGAGGTCCTTGGTGTTTTCAACCAGGCCATCCAGTGACGAGATTATGCAAGCCCATCGAGGCGGGACCAGGTCGTCCATATGGTCGTTAAAGACGACCTTGCGTATGATCTCTGTGCTGTTGAGAGTTCTCCAAGACAAGCTCGCCTGGTGATGCGTCCCTCTTCGCAGTTCGTGGGTTCTGATGACATCGATAGTGTATCGGATGAGTCCAACAGCCTTCTCTCGTCCAGGTCGCGAGAGGTTGACTTCAATTACTCCTGCGTTTGGGTTTGATATCATTCCCAGAACATCGCGATTGTCGTTGATTCCAATGGTGTGGTCGTCCTTGGCCTTTTTATGCTTGCAAATGACCTCTAACCTTATATGCGACTCTGCCTTGATGGTGCTTTAGAGGGTATTGAGGGAAGCCTAAATACATGTTGAATGACCAAACTTACATCGTAAAATCTTCGTTCCATATGCCATTAGCCGAGGGCCTTGTAACGAACTCCTTCCCATCGACGACTACCTTTGCACGGAACGAGGGCTTGGTGATATGGTGTCCATGGTCAAAATCTCTTCCATCGAGGACTAGGTGAAGCGTCAATATGATGGGATGCTTCGTCAGAATTCCCCTCACTTGTGAGCTTGAGGGCAATCTCGCTGATTAAACTGTTCCAAAAAACGCGTTAAAGGTAGCATGGAAGAACTTGTTAAGATTTCTTACCTCGTCAACGTCATTTGCAACCTGAAGAGGAACGGCCTTGTGTGCTTACTTCACGCGACGGTGTCTGCGGCGTCACTTTAGGCGCTATCATACGTAATTAGCGCCGACTCAGTGACACCAAGAGCGCTGAGGAAAACTGGTTGCCAGCGAGTCGCGATTTGGCATCTCAATAAGCCAAGGACTCCAGCGCTCTCAGTAACGCCAATCTCGCGATAGTACGAATGGCAGTTAGCGCCATTTCACAACTTGAACTTTGACGCTGGCGGAGCCATCAGTCCGGGCACGTGGCACAAGCCGCACCAGCATGAACTGTCATTGATAGCAGTGACTCTGAGCTTCGAGCGAAGCCCAAAATTTGAGCAAGTTGGAGTTGACGTTGAACGTTGAACTCTGATGCCTACTCATCCACCCTCCTCTGACGAGGCGTCAAGGGAGGCTGCACTCGGACAGGAGGTAAACTCGGCGCCCAGTTCAACTCCTGAAGACCAGGAAGAGCTACCCAAGCTACTATCATTTTGTCCCCCTGCTCTAACACAGAGCCCAGGAACCAATCCGCCGCTGCTAAAGTCGTTTTTCGATTTCTACGATGCTCATGTTGATGAGCATCTCAAACTTAACCGAGTTGTCGTCTTGCCCGGGATGATACACGACATTTCTGAAACTGTGGCCAGCACGACCATGGACCTAACTACTGCAGGGTTACCACTTCCCATTCTTGGAAAGGGCGACGATTGGTATTACTCCAGATCCAGAAATTTTGCTTGCTTGCAAAATGAAGTTGCTGATGCGACTGCTATCTCCAGATTCTACTACGACACAGTTGCTCACTCTTGTCTTGTTGCGGCCCCAGTCTGGGCGCTCTTCCCCCACTTTGGCAGATACCGCAGGTCAATATACTTCCAACGTTTATATGCTGCGTACGTACCATTTGACGTACCTCGATATGACCTCGAGGTATATTCATTGGGGATTGCCGAATTTTCTCGCCTGCCACAGGAGGTCATGACCTCAATTCCACGTCATGTGTCAGACGAAATACGACAGCTCTCGGGGAAGCCGTACGCAGTGTGGCTTTTTACTAGCCTATCCCCTGAAGCCGAAGAGGCCATTCGAGACATGGACCGCCTGATGAACGATTTCCAACCATTCGTTTGTCAGACTTCTGGCCACCCCCGGAGGACTGACGGGATGCACCTGCCTGTTCCTGTTGATTCATCCCGTCTGCCTTGTCACGTCCCAGAAGAACTACTCGAGATATCACAGTCAGATACCACCGCACATCCACATCACTCGGCGGACTATATACTTCCGAATAGCCTTCACAGCAAAACGTTTAGCGCCAAAGATTTCGTTCAGCACGTGAGCTTATTAACTGGTCTCAAGTCGACGTTGATCTGAATCCCAAAACTCCTAGGCTTGGACTCAAGCCGTCCTTCATGACAGCACGGTTATTGTCTTCAACACAGGGAATTACGAGCGGATAGGAATCCGTCATCGTAAATCCCAAACTCTCTTTTTATCAGAACTCATCCACATTCCGAGCTGCAAAGATCCGGCCTATGGTAAACTTCACCTTGGCTTATACATCGGGATCCTACAAGATGCATTGGGTCGACTTCGCAAGAGGCATGGTATGCCACAAAGACCTGTCCCTGCTGCCCAACCAACTAAACTGGGGAAACGACCACGGAGCACCTCCCCAGAACCACCGAGGAACACTCGCCAGAAGCTGAACCTCATTGAAGACAAGAAAGGCGGTAAACCTCTTGCATCAAACGACGAGGTAAACTATATCAAAGCATTCACTTCATGTCATTTCTGACCTATCTACAGAACTTCTGGAATGAAGTTAACAAAAGACTTTTAGGACTGGTCTATCTACGATATAAAGTATACAACTCCTCGACACCAGTTGCATGCAAACGCGATAGGCCATCTTTGTCAAAGCACGGCATTGGACTTGACCATCCAGAGCACCGACAGACTTACGAAATCGATGAAAGTATGGATATCATCCTCGATGCGCCGTTTTCTTGCGGTGCTGTTGGTTCTGTCCATAAGGGCAAAGTATCCTTAAGGTTATCCGACGGTACTTACCTGGAAAAGGACGTCGTGGTAAAGCTGGCAACTAAACCCAAGTATCGGAGACGTATACGCTTGGAATACGACGCATATCACCTCCTATGGTCAAAACCCGTTCGCCGAGGGATCCTGCCGATTTACGGTCTCTTTGAAGAATGTAACGACTTGGCAACTTTTATGGTGATGGGGAACGGTGGCACCTCTTTGGCACAACGTGAACTTGACCGTAAGCTTCAAGACCAAGGTATAGCTGGTGTCAAGGAGGGCCAGGTATCAGAGACACGGCCAATCGTGACGCCAAAAGAAAGGTACGGACTATTTATAGTTCTTTTTACCCCAACTAAGCGGTCTTTTGATGCCAGAGAGATGTTTGTGTCCATCTTAAAGGCGTGTCATAGAGCTGAAGTGTGCCATCGAGATATTCGTCCTGAAAATCTATTGATAAATTCCGAGGGGGAAGGGTTTATCATCGACTTCGACCGGGCTCTCTTGATCAACTCTCGAGGCGTTCATGATGAAGAGATGCACCAGTTCAAGGCTTGCTTGGATGGTGAATGGTACGATAATGAACCTTGGACGAGATCACCTTCTGTTAGTAATGCATAGTGGTCACGTTGGGATACTATTGTACGTTCAATCTCGCATGGAAATAATGCATAATGACTTGGTCCATGGATACGTACTTCACCAATGGCTTGAATCCAGATTCCTTGATCTGGAGCCGCTCGGCCCCCATGGCGCACTTGTTAATGTTACCACCACTGCCGTTTGGGCGGTGCATCCACAAATACAGGAGTAGTATCTCCTTCGAATGGTGTTACTTCCATAGATGCGGGCCAAAATACTAACCCCTCATAATTATAAGCCTCACCTCGAAATCTGCACAGCCAAAAACCGCAATTGGGAAGTTCAAGTGGCTCCCGCAGTGATACCGTGACAGTTTGAATACAACATAGATCGAGGTGATGAATTCATAGGTTTCGTGTACAGGTATATATTCAAATGTCGAGGGGATAGCTTGAGACGATGGTCTCTCTCTTGTCGACGTCCATAGCCCACACTGCTATGATCAACTTACTCTTGAGTCGACCCTTCGCCATCTGGGATGAGCTTTTTCAGCTCCCTATCTTGCGAGATACGATCTTCGGCCTTTCTCTTGACCTTGACGCGTGAGCTTGAAGGAGTGGGTTGCTCTCCTAAGTTTGAGGCCTTTAGTTTGTCCTGTCTATCACGGATGATGAACTCAAGTTTCCCAGCTTCCTTGTTGCCGCGAATCTTGAAGGCCATGTCGACCACATAATGCGCCGTGTCTGTCCACCCAATGATGCATAAGCTGCCGTCCGCCATAATGCGGAGATTGTCACGATTCATATTCCCATGTAAATAGCCTTCAGTGTGCCTCCTGGCCAAGGCTTTTGCGAATCCAGCGCTTAAAAAAAGGTAAGCGTTGATTCCGGTGCCGAGTGACAATATCGCACATACATTTGGTCCGGTGTTAATTGGATGCGACTTTCTGAAAGGCTACGACCGGTTGATGTAGTCAGAATCGCGAAATACCGGGCAGGAACATCCTTTCGACTCTTGCGGCTTAATGTAGCCAATCGGTAGAGGCGTCCGCCGGTCTCAGGACACTTATCCATAGTCCTTATAGCGTGCTTGTACGCAAAAACGCCATAGACAGTAAAGGGATTATCTTCAGTCTTTGTCCGTTCTTGTGTCGTCTTCATGATCTCATAATCCTGCTGGAGTTTGGCGATGTCCTCCTTCATAAGTTCTTTCTTCCTGAGATCGATCCGATATATCTTGACGGTGATCCGATCGTCGAGAAGGTATCGATTGTCGAAGCGCACGCGTGCATTGAATTCGTGATGAGAGATATCTGCTGTCGTAAAGACTTCAATAGAATCGGCGGGAGGGAGGTCCCAACCAATTGTGGGGTTGAAAGTGGGAGCGTCTTCTAGAACTGAACCAGGTCCATCCAGACAATAACTTGAAGGTTGGCTGGACGGATGGTCAAGTTCATCGACAAAACGGTCGGCGTAAGGAGCAGATTCTTCGACTATCGCGGCCTTCATGATATCGTGGACGCTCAGATTGTCTCCTTTGTGTCCTTGAGCATTTGCCACATCGGATTGGGTTTCATCCTCCTCCTCTTCAGTGTCTTCCTCGTGATTGCCATCGTCTTCAGCGCCCGTCTCATTAACGTCACCGACGACATTGTCAATATCGGGGAGATCTTCGTCGTTGACTGGTGGGAACCATAGTTCGTGGGTCTCTGGATCTACCCTTAACCAGATATAAGGGAGCTCAGGTAGGATGAGATGACAAGCCCCTTCCTTCTGCGGGATCGGGGCGACAAGAAATATCGAATGGCATTGACGAAGCCTCTGCTCTACATCGGTCTACATTCGTCAGTTTGATAAAATTGCCAAGGACTTGACTTTGACGCACCTCAGAATCTGTAATACTGCGACCATACGAAGGAGGTTTTGAGGATGGTGCTTTCCAGTGGCGCACGATCTGCAGCACGACTTAGAGGCCGAATACCGGGGAGAAAGAGATACACACCGTCTCGAATTCATAGCGGTTTTCTGGAGAACATCCCACGAATTGCTTAGATTGTGCCATAATTGCAGAGTCGATGAGAGCGTCTCGTTTAAGGGCATCTTCCCAAGCAGCGAAGTACAACCCAACAGCAATTTTTGTATGGTACTTCGTCTCAGTATTTTTGATAAAGCCTGTGACGAAGAGCGTTTGCGACGCCCGATGCCGTAACCCGATCATTTGGTATTCCACGGAATCCAGACTTGTATAGGTGAAATCACCCATTACACCGTTTGTCCAGAGCTATTTTCAAGAATGAATGAGCGGTAGATCAGATACGGAAACATCCGACTCACTTGCTGGAAAATGCTATGCGCTTTATCGATCAGAGTAGTTGAGTGGATCGGTCTGAAGCGAGGACCTCCCGCGTCATCTTCCGAGTTGACCGGCGATTCAGGAAGGGCGTCGGGGCCTAGAGGCCGTAAGTTGTAGAGGTAAGCTCCTTCAGGAGTGAAGTGCTGCTTGAAGAGGCACTTGTCTTCGTGGGTTGTAACGTTGGATGCGTTGACGATGGTGCATCTGCACCAGCGAAACTCTTCTTCGTCGATCAACTTCTGGAGGGCCTTCCGTAACCCATTATCCAATACCTGTGGTCGCTTGAATTCCCAGGTCGCGAGGCCCTTGAGGTGCTTCAAGAGGTTTTTCTGAACAGCAGGGTGGTCGTCGTTCAGTCTGAGTACGCCATCGGGGATATTGCCCTTCTGCTCGGGTTCTGTAGTATCGCGGGCAGTCCAGGAAAAGACGCTATTATTTTCGGTCCCGAATTGACCCACAACGAGAGCTGTAGCGACTGCAGCGTAGAAGGGGGACAAAGTCTTGTCGTAGTAATCTACGCATTGAGATTCTGATGTAATCGTCGTTTTTTCGAACAGTTCAGGGTCCTGTGGAAATGGAAGGCACGACGACCGCAGCTTCGTTTGAATATCGAAGCCTTGCAGCCTGTCGTCAACGGCTTTGCATAGATTTGGGATGATCTGCGGATCGTAGACAATCCTCTTGAGGATAAGGCCATCGTCTAAATGTTGGCTGAATTTAGACGGAGGCGTCGTGCCTTTGGACCCGGGAGGATAACTGAGTTCCGGGTGCCACTTTAATAGGGAGTGTAAATCCCTTTCCAACACTTGGGTCGTCATTTGAGGGTCGAGTAGGTAGCTCGAGAAGGAGACGATAGGGTGAGGAGGTGTAGCTGATGGCCCGGTCAGCGGTACACAAGTGATATTAAAGGAGGGATCTAATCCAGAGGAACTCAAATGCTCACATGTGATAGCTGGTGAACCGTCGAAGAAGATGAAGTTTCAGTCCTAGAGGCTCTCTAGAGGGAGAGAATGCAGAAAAGAAACGGACGAGGGACACCCAGTCCTCAGGGGGAAGGCTTCAAAGCCTCGAGGAGGGCGCGAGGCAACTCTCGAGTCACATCGGTCTTGCATCAGGGACCTTGCAATTTAGAGACCATCATGATAAAACGAGTTTGTACCATCAACCACCTTCTATTAGGGTGTCTAGCTAGTTACCGTTCGGTCAATTGTGCCGCCAGTACCGTCACCTCTACTGACAGAGAAGCTCGGGGGCTTACCTGCCAGCTTAGTGAGTTGGAATCTCGCTAGAAGCAAAGCTGCGAGATGCTTACTCAAAGAAACACTTGTTCGACAGGAATACATGAAGTTAGCCCTGGTCGTTTATAATAGTTTTATAACGCAGTGAGGACTGTAAGGTGATCTAACATGGAGTTGATTCCTGGCGGCGTGCAGTGACTCGACGAGCGCAGCCGCTCGGCCCGGCAGTTTGGGCTGTCACGTGACGGCTCGATTGCTTCAACACAGTTCAGTGGTTGTTCTTTTGCTTACTATTAGTGCCACAAATGGCATCTCCTCTGAATGGTGCTACCACAAGGCAGGAACCCACTATTTTACCCCAGGCGGACGTCCACATCGAAGAACTGACGAAACTACTATCGTTCTGTCCCCCAACCTTGACACAACACCCAGATGCCCGCCCGTCGCCTCAGAGCTCGTTGCTCGACTTTTATGATGCCCACACGGACCAGCGCCTTCAACTCAGGAGAGTCGTTGTCCTCCCTGGTCTGGTCCAGGACTTATCTGATAACGCGGCTCGTACTATGAAAGACTTAGTCACTGCCGGGTTCTCCGTCCCCACTCCAGGAAATGACGATGATTGGTATCGCTCTGGATTTCGGGATCGGGCTAGCTTAGAAAAAGCCGTGGCCAATGCCCCGGCCATTTCCAGGTTCTACGAAAAGACAATAGCCAATTCCTGTCTTTCCGTGGCGTCAAGTTGGGTACTCCATCCTCACCCAGGTAGATACCGCAGATCGCTCTGCTTCGACCGTCTATACGTCGACTACGTGCCGTTCGACGTACCAAGACGTGACCTTGAAGTGTGCTCTCTAGGGATTCCATCAGCTAGATGCTTGCCAGGAGACGTCATGAATTCTATTCCGAGTCAAGTTGCCGCAGACATACGAGAACTTTCTGGAAAGAAATACGGGATATGGTTATTTACCAATCTGTCTCCCCATGCCGAAGAGGCGATTCAGAATATGGATCGCCTGGTGGACGACTTCCAACCTTTCACTTGTCAGACTTCTGGCCATCCACCTCGATCTGATGGCTTACACCAACCACCTCCCCTTGATTCCTCCCACCCACTTTGTCGCATTCCAGAAGTACTTCTGAAGGACGTAACACGGTTAGATGCTTCGCATTCCAATGCTGTGGAGGACGGCATCCGCCCAAACGGCCTTCACAGCAAAAACTTTACCGCCCGTGACTTTGTTCAACACGTAAGATTGTCAACTTAATCCGAGCTCAACTTTGACCCAAACCTGAGGCGGACAGGCATGGACACAAGCTGTTATTCACGATATCACAGTGATCGTCTTCAACACTGGGAATTACGAGCGAATTGGGATCCGCCATCGTAAATCTCAAACTCTTTTCTTGTCGGATCTCATCCATATTCCGAGTTGCAAAAATCCGGCATATGGCAGACTCCATGTTGGTTTGCATGTAGGGATTTTTCAAGATGCATTGGATCGCCTTCATCGCAGGCGTGAACAATTGCAGAATGACACCCTGCATACGGAATCAACAAAACTAGGCAAACGACAGCGAAGCATCTCCCCAGAGCCACCACGGAATATTCGCCAGAAGCTGGATTCTACTGGAGGGAGAATGAGTAGGAGATCCACCCCACAGGAAGACAAAGTGAGCTTTCTCCGCGTTCTATCCCGGTTTCCCTCTGACCAGACGGAGAAGTTCTGGAGTGAAATCAACAAGAGAGTTCTAGGACTTCTTTACCTCCGGTATAAGCCATACAACTCTCCAGTACCGGTCGCGTGTAGGCGCGACCGTCCATCCCTGTCAAAACATGGGATTGGACGAGACCACATAGAGGATCGCCAGACATATGCGGTCCAGGAAAGCGTGGACATCATCCTTGAGGCACCCTTTTCATGTGGTGCTGTTGGTTCAATCCATACCGGTAGAGTGTCTATTCGAATGTCAGACGGAACTTATCTCGAAGAGGAGGTTGTGGTGAAGTTGGCAACCAAGCCCAAGTATCGGAGACGCATTCGTTCGGAGTATGAAGCATATCACAAGCTCTGGTCAAAACCCGTTCGACGTGGGATTCTTCCTATCTATGGTCTTTTCGAAGAGTGCAACGACTTTGCGACATTTTTAGTAATGGGCCATGGTGGTATCTCTCTGGCCCAGCGTCAGCTCAATCTCGAACCCCAAGATGCAGGCAAGAGCAGGGACGTTGATGAAGAGGGGGAGGGGCAGCCGATTGTCACAGCCAAAGAAAGGTGCGGACTCTATGTTACCTCAGGCTATCCCTCCTAAAATCTCCCTCCGCTTCAGAGAGATGTTCGTATCAATACTGGAGGCATGTCATAAAGCTTCCGTGTGCCATCGGGACATTCGCCCTGAAAATCTACTGATAAACTCCGAGGGGGAGGGATTTATCATCGACTTTGACCGGGCTCGTATCATCCGTAGCTCAGGAGATCAAGGTATCGAGATGGGGCACTTCAAAGCTTTCCTGGATGGCAAACCCTATGATAACGAACGCTGGTCGAGCTTTTCTTCTACAAGTGATACTTAGTTTCGGTTGATACCTAACTTATTCCCATCCTTTATATTTCCATCCTTTATGGAGATTGTTTTCGGAAGATATTGCAGGTCCTGATACTAAACCCCTAATACGACTGTTGCTTCGTGAACAACCTGCCCGGGTGCTGTCACCGATCACCCAGAAGAACCTCGATTGGGATGGATGCACATGAGTGTGCGCCAACCGACGTAACTTATAAGTGCTGTGAGCCTGGTCTTGACAAGTCTTATTGTGACGGTCATGTTCTCGTGACATGGTTCAATGGTCTAGTGGTTATGATTTGTGTCTCACACACACAAGGTCTCCAGTTCGATCCTGGATTGAACCAGCTTTTTTGTCTTTTCCGTCCATGTTTTTAACTGTCGGGCCCACTCTGCCTCTTGATGTTATTGGGCATGTCATCGATTTTGTTGATGATCCCATAACTCTAAGAGCATGTAGCCTCCTCTGCCGATTTTGCCGCCGCCCATGCCAGAGAGCCATCTTTTCGAAATATACCCTTGGACGAAAGGATCTCCGGGATTATCACAATTTCAGAGCTCTCTTGAAATCAAACCACAGTCTACTTGGTCATATCAAGTCGATTAAGGTGTTGCATTTCAACGTAGCTGCTGATACACTTCCCAAGGCCACCCGCTTCCTTAGCAATCTTCAAAGTATTACCTTTGATTTTGACGACCCCGAAACGATCGCCTCCGATCCCGGACGTGTAGACACAGTGGCGGAATTCCTGCTTTCTATTCGACTCACCCATCTATCTCTCGTTTTCAAGAATGATCACAACCACTTCGGGAAACTTGTGAAGCCTGTCGCATCGACGCTTCAACACCTCAACTTGGATGTGAGCTACTTGTACTGGCGTACGTGTTCCGTTGATCTTTTTATTGGGAAACTTCGACAATTGAATGCATACACAGCAATCATTTCTTTTGCTACCATCGAGAAGGTGATTGTGGCAGGAGTCCGCTCACTTCCCAACCTGAGGAGGCTCTCCTGTGTCCTCGGCTTCGATGACAACAGTGACGAAAACCTCCGTCAGATTCAATGCTTCGCTAGGATATGCAGAGCCATTTCCAACCCAGACGAGATATCTCAGCTGGACGTCACATATCGCATCAGACATGGTGTTATATCCGATGCTCTCGCACAAGATTGGCTCGCCATGGATAAGTTCTTTGAAGGACAATATCCTTTCTCGTCCAGCCAGAATATCAATCTGGTCTTATACTTTGACCAAGGGTGGGTAGGGAGGCGGTGGTCGCTATGGCAGGTCGAGATTTTTGAAGACAAATTCAAAGAATCGCACAAGTCCCTCTTGCAAAAGGTTTCGGTGAAATGGTCCAGAATGGTTGAGTAAGTCTTTGGTTTTCCGCCTATGACTTCGTTTAGTTTTTGATCATCGTCCGCACAACAGGGAAGATACGGTCACTGTTTCTTGATTGTTGAAAGTTTACAAGCTGTTGTAACATTTTTTGTTCGATCTTTCATGTAATATTAGCACGCATGGCACTGACTGTTCCTCCAGGACTCTTGGCGGGTACCTCCCAGTCAACGCTGAACGAACCACTAATGTTCTGCGATGATGTTAAGTTGTGGTAAATCACATTCGTATATACACGTTCCTAGATCATACGGCTATAAGTACAAAAGAATCACTGCTTCTCCCTTCCAACAGGGGACCACTCCGGGTTATCAACGGTAACCTCACCAACACCACCATCATACACGCCATCAAGTATCAATTCCAACTGTGGCGTGACGGGTGTGTCCGCTAGCATAGACCACAGCGCAACAGCAACAGTGCTACAAAACACATTTAAGAAGGGACTTTGGAACGCAGAAGAGACTGGAAACCTACTTTTCGCCGCTGTAGTCCAGAATACCTTCATGAACCGGGAACTTGCTTTGAGGGCTACAATGTTCCGGATCAGCCACCTCATTGGAGCCTCAGTCCAGACCAACTTACCCAAGGTTTCCAACTCTCTTCCCCATCATCCACCCATTCACAAATAACAACGCTCGGTAAGGCTGACCAAATGGCTCTTCGAATGTAAAGCTCAACATCGCATCCACACCACTCGGAATATCCAATTTGAACGTCGTAACGAAGAACCCAACTCCCGCATTCGAATCAGGAAGACCCGACGCAAGGTCTCTAGAATCCCATGAAGAGGTGTCGAAGGCTGGGAGATGCCATCCCTTGCGTTCGCCAAACAAACCACCTTCGTTGAAGACGCCTCTCGTCTTGTCAAGGAACCTGATGCGATAGTGATGAGTCAAGGAAGAAGACGTCGAACTCAATCGAACAAAACATACCCATTATATCCGCCGACCTTTCCTTGGACTTTCCAGTCGCCGAAGGAGCCGGAGTTCAACTTAAAGCCTCGTACGCCACGTGGGCCTTTCGAACTATCCGTGTTTTCTGAAGGAAAACATAAATCAACGATCCGGCCAAGGGTCTTGTAAAATACAACGTACGTCCTGCAGTTTCGTTCAAACCCATATTATCCTAAACGCAAACACATTAGGATTGAGGATAACAGAGAGAGCGCGCATAGACTTACCTGCACAATAGTAATGACGTTGTCTTGTCCAACCCGAAGGGCGCCGGTAGGGAAAGTGAATTGGTCATCAGTTTCTTCCAAGATGTGTCGGTTGTTAGTAGAACTAAACGCATAGAGTTAGCTTATAGTCGTATCAAAATTGGACTGAACTTACTTTCCGAATGACGTTCCTAAGAAAGCGTCATTCAACCAAACGCTAGCTGCGAAAGCTGATGACCAAGGAGTCAGAGGACCTCGACTAAACTTAGAATAGTGGTACATACCTTCACCGCCATTGATGGACAGGTTGACACTCTTCTCTGTACCAGCCGCATTGAAATGACCTCTCCATAGGACAACATTCTCGCAGCTGCAACCCAATCGTTAACACGAGTTCATGACGGAACAACAACAAAAAACATTCAACTTACAACCCGTAGTCACACCCATACAATATCCTACCATCGCCATAATACGGCTTATTCGGGATATTCGTCTTCCGTTTATTCGCCAAGGTCCACCCTCCATCATCAAACCCATCCCCAATCTCCGGCAAACTATCCTTATACTTCCAATCCGTCAACTTGGGAATCTGAACCCCACTTTGCAGTGAAACCGAAGTCTTCAAGTGCGCGACAAAGGTGCCACCGAACGACGAAACCTCCGATGCAGCAGCAAAGTCAGGAGTAATTTGTTGCCCATTCCAAGTGATAGCGCGAACTGTCTGAGGTGCAATAACGGTCAACCTGGTATCCTCCTTGAGATCCCCTCTTAAAGAAAGGGTACCATCCACGATATCGGCTCCACGGACCAAATAAGGTCCACCAACGATGATAGACTCATTAGTTCCCAATCCCCAGAAGTTTCGTAATGGATCCTCAGGTGCACCTGGGATGACAGGAGACCAGAACGTCGCAGCCGTGATGGTGTCGCTATACACCACAAGCTGCGTATCCGAGTCCCAAACCGTAATAAGACCTAGAATCCCTCGGGCAAACGAGATGATGACCTGAGCTTCCGCAAGACCTTGAATACCAGCGGCAGGAGTAATGGTTACCCCGGTAGGTGGTGCACGAAGACTATTAGGCGTTCCTGAAAGCTGCATCGTGACCTCGTGTTCTTGATTCGAGTCCCCAAACGCAAATAGAATATCACGACCACCGAGGGTGCCAGCATAGAATATCTGCGCGGTCGAATAGGTCAGAGAGGAGGCTTGGCCGAATTGATAGTCTGTGGCAAGAACTTTCGATTGACGTCCTGACAAGGTCACGTTAGGCGCTACAACGGGCACGCGAAGGGGGCCCGATGAGGTGGTGATATTTAGACTAAATGTCGTTGTCGAGCTAAAGAGATGCCCTCGGTCAGACGTTCGGAATGATGCTGTAGAAGTACACATACGTGGACGTCGAATCCGTTTGACGCATAACATAGAATGCGGCCCCAGTGTCAGGATTACGAAGATGGGTCACATATGCCTTGGGATTGCTCGATACAGCAAGACCACTGGCGGTATCCGCGACCCAGTCCGTCTTGTAGAAATTAGGTGATGACCGAATGAAGAAGCCTTGTCGCTTCAACTCGTCGTATTTGGTGGTGAGTTCACGGGACTCCGTGATCTATATGAAAACGAGAAATTAGAAGGGGAGCCGGCAGAAGAGAAAAACGCACAGGAGATCCATAGTCATATGAAGTATAAACACCAGGAAAGGGGATCGCACCCCATGACGTTCCACTATGTATACGTGAGATTGAGAGGCACCCAAAACGATGTCAACGGGGCCGCTAACCCATAGAGCATATAATAACTGATCAGCTTTGCATTACTTGCCCAAAGTTGCAAATTGAAGACAGATTGGAAGTCAGGCCCAGTCAATGTACGACAGGGTCCATATCCTAATGTCATCAGCGCGGAAGGCAACAATGAAGGCAAGTATGTTACCTGGTGCCGTGGGTCCCCATGCGTCGAAAGAACCGCCTTGGAATTCTACCATAGGATGAGATAGAGCGGAGAAGAGAAACATAGTAACATACCAGGAATATACCACGCCTGGGATGGATTGACATCCATATGGTATGAGTGGTAACTGGTATCCACCGGCCTCCAAACCGTGGGATTTGAACAGTCGAATCCTTGTGGGTAGGCATCCATTCTGAAGGTAGATGAACATTTGCGGTGTATTGGAAGGAAAATCCGTACCCGTAGAGGTCAACAGCACCCTACAAACCCAGTTAGCCAGAATGATACTAGAGAGTAGAATGCATATACTTACTGTTCCGTTGATAAAGTTCCGGCGAGGACCTGGATCATTATACGTCAAAGGAACAACGATCTCTGAGTCGTGATATGCGTCCATGAGTTCAACAAAGTATTGTGCGTGGCTGATTGGGGTTTGCGTATATTCGTTGTCTTGCGAGCGGGTCAACTCCTATCACACAACCACCCCACGAAAATTGCTCACCAATTTGGACAGCTGTCATGGTGAGATGTCATTTCACTAGGCGAACCACGAAAGGGTGCAACATACCGATGACTGGACCTCCTTTGGTGATCTGGTTTGGGACTGTGACGTCGATGATACCCTGAATGTATGCGCGCCAGGCGGCACTCCAATCTGTGTCGTTCGTCCGAAGACTCCCTGCAACTTCAGAGGTTGTCCAATGGGCGATACCCCCAGCAGAAGTTTCTGCATTGATATACTGAAGAGAAAGTTATATGTGGTGAACAGGACTTTATGAGCGGCTTACAGGGCCTAGAAAAACATAAGAAAGGATGAAGTTCGAGTGCATATAGT
This sequence comes from Pluteus cervinus, assembly GCA_004369065.1. Lineage (NCBI taxonomy): Eukaryota > Fungi > Basidiomycota > Agaricomycetes > Agaricales > Pluteaceae > Pluteus > Pluteus cervinus. Next base: position 92,198 of record ML208320.1, on the reverse strand, counting down.
CGACGTACCTGGTCTCAAGACAATCCAAATCCCAGCAGCTTTCGCTGCATCAAACAATGGTTGTAGAGCACGGAATCCATCAAAATCCACGACACCAGGAGCAGGATTAATCAACCCCATATGCGTGTATACGCTGACGCTATTCAGCCCTGCTGCTTTGAACTTCTCCAGAATATCTGCCCATAGTGAGGGCACCGGGAGGCGGAAGGTATGGAATTCACCAGAGCTAAACGATTGGTCATGAATAAGTTCAGACGCGCGGAGAAAACCTAGCTCACTGAAGGAATATTCTCTGCCCTCTCAAGAAAAGACTATAGTTGTCGAAGCGAACTTGATCGGTGAACTCGGTGGTTCTTGGTGCGTCCACCGGCAGCATATCACATCCAAGGCGACTAGTAGGGCCCGTCAAGCCACCTAACGACCAGGAAAACGGCCAACGACGCGATCCACCGTTTTGTGTTAAGAAAACGAGGACGAGAGCAGCCAGACAAGTTCCGGTCCAAAGCCAACCTCTTCTCTGGTTCTTTCGTGAGCCACCATAACCCAATAGACCTTGTCTGGATTCCGTTGTGTAACGGCGCTCTCCAATGGATTTCTCTTCATGTGAATAGGAGGGGTACGGTGAATATGGACTGGGCTCGACTTCCGGAGACTTCCCACTTGCGGGGAAGCTATTCAGAGGCATGTTGAAGACGTCTTGTCAACTTCTGCAATACAGAAGGGAGGCGAGATGTAGACAGGACAGGTGGTGGTGGAGGGTTTAAAAGGTGGATCATCGCGTCCCCGCGACTGCAGTGCAGTAGTTGTGGGAAAGAGGAAGCGGGTTTGGGCATGTGTTCCTCCGCTGTTGTGCACCACAGCGCTCTCTCACTCTCGACCTCATGACGATTGCACAATATATTTTTTGCTGGTTACATTGACCAAGCTAGAGCTGTAAGGCAAGGTGTTCTTACACCTGCTTCGAACCAAATACTCATGGGATTCCACCCTAATTACTTTCATTTGGTGAAAGGTTCACTGGCAACTACACGGGAGATTCTCGACGTCTCCCGAAGCAACAACCTCAACCAGTGCCTTCCTAATCCATTCGCCGTTTTCCCCCCAAACCCAAGAATTCACCTCCTCCGCTGCCTCTTTAATTCGATGGTCTATTTCCAATCTTTCCCACTTTTCGTCGTCAGAGGGGTCGACATATCCACACTCGAGCCTGTAAAGGTCATGCCGAATCAATTGGGAAAGGTCAGACATAAGTATACCCCGCACAGGGTCCGTTCTAGGGTATTTTCTCATCATTCGAAGAACAGACGCATATACGACGGCACGGCAAGGAACCAGGACTCTGGGACAGCGGGAGGGCGCGATGTGGCATGGTGGCTTCTCCTCCATATCGGACAAGCACAGTGACGAAAAAGACAGAGGGAATATCGCCAAGTGCTGTATGGCTGCTGGATGTTCCGATCGAGTTACCCTGTAGAACCTACCTTTCGAGTGAAGATCCCCCCGAGTACGCAATAAGAGCCGGGAGGGAGGAGAAAGCGGCAGCCCGAGGCCAGAGAGGATTTCAGATGCCCTATTAAGGTCGTGGTCGTCAACCAGGTAGGAAAAGTTCTGAGTAAAAAGTTCTGAGTACGAGTTCCTGGTTAGTCCTTTGAAAACTCACCGTGACGAGAACCGGCACCCCCATCCTATGATACACCAGAGCCAACCATTCTATGGGTTTGACTCCGGCGAGTTGAAGTTGCTCAAGTGCGATATCAACAACTTGTGCGACTTCGTGGCCAAAGGGCAAGATATCTTGTGCCATAGCTTGTGACTGCCGTGACACACCCCCTTAACATCAACGTTCTGCCACACCCCCCTAACATATGCCGACTGAGCTCCCCATAACTACCTCAAGGGTTCTCCAACTCAAGGCAGCATCTGAGCTTTCGCGCGTACTCACCGAGCTCGGATATCCACATGCTTATATTGGTGGGTTTGCCTGCGGAAGCGAACGACCAACACGAATAAGTTTGTTTCAAATATTCAGGTTGCTCACAAAACCTATCGTACACGTTCGTATCACGATATAGACGTGCTCATCGAAACAGAAACCCCTTATACCCCGACTATACGCCAGAAAGTTGCAGAAGTCAGCATGAACTTCACATCAGTTGGGGCGAAACTCTATCATGAATGTTTTGATAGAAACCCTTCCGACTGGAACTCTTGGTTTACCTACCGCCGCCGCAAGGCCAGTCTACCTCCTTCGACCCGAGCCGGAAATGGGTACGTAGCGTATACACCCTTTCTCTTGTCACAACGAACCGCATACACCCCCACCAGCTCTCAACATCCTCCACCCTGGCGTTCTCTTCTTCACTAAAGTGAAGAGATGGCACTCATCCGAGACTCTACCCGTCCACAGACCATCAATAAGAGTGCCTCGGACTTGGCGGATCTCCGATTCCTCATCGCTTGATGCACACGACATGACGCTCGATCTTGACCGCTACGAGGGGAAAACCAAGGCAGATCTACTCCCTTACGTCCAGTCATTTAGGGAACGGTACTCCCATGACAGCGAAGTGCTGGCGATTCTGCAAGCGGCCATGAAACCAGAAGATTGGGCATTGCTTTTATTCGTCAATCGTAGATGTCTCCAGGCTCAATTAGGTCTAGAATTGCACAATACTTATAATTCAAAATTGCCGCTATTCAATTAACATATTCCAGGACCACTGTCGTACCATGCACAAGGGTTAATAAGAAACTCGTGAATGTCCTCTTGGTTCATGAGCTTGAGGTGTCCGTCGCCATTCTGTAGGGCTGTAAAATTGTTATACAACTTCTCCAACTCGCCTCGGGGCGGTGCTGGTCTCCCTTCTAAGTCGAGCTGCTCAAAGAAACCACGGACGTCGTAGACCCGGAACAAGCGACTCTTAAACGAACTCGCCAACTCCTCTATCTTCTCGTCGAAATCCACTTCGGAAATTGTGCTCTGATCATGACGCTCGCGTAGTGACTCGTACTCCCCAAGATATTCAAGCATTGCCTCGGGCTTCGTTTTCAGAAAGGCATATCGAGTCGAAGAATAGGAAGGCCAAAAGAAAAGCTTCCAGGGATGAACGTCACTCATCGCCTGCTTGCAACTTTGGAGTCGCGGAACATACGGGATGATACGTTCCCCCCATTTTTGACCGTCTGCGAGGTTCTCTGAAGCGTATGCCGCACGAGCAACCGTGGACGGATACATTCTCATCGACGATTCCTTGGACTCCATCATCCTCGTGAAATGAAGGAGGGCTCGTAAGATCTGAGCTGGATTGAAGAACCTACGGAAGTGGGGGCGCCAGGATCAGAATTACCGGTGAAGATAATGTGAGTGTATGCATCCGGATTCGTATTCGTCCTTTGTGGCTTCATGAACACCGGGTGAACAAACGCGTCGATGTGATAGAACAGCTCGGGCTTGTACTTCAATAGAGCCAATACGTCGTCCTCCGGAATGTGTGTATCCAAAAGGACCAGCCGACGCAGTGTTTGATATCGAGTTAACATTTGTTCGACGGCATCAATCCTGACGGCATGGTTGTGTGATATATCGATAACCTCAACCAGGCTCGAGTCTACGGGAAGAAGAGATAGGATCTGCTGACTCGAAAGATGAAAGCCAGTCAAATTGACGATCTTTTGATCCTTGACATTGAGGATATTGGCGAGGAGGAACACGCCGCCATCGGGCATTGGATTTTGGGTTCGGATAAACGCCAGGATTTGGTCGACTTTATGAGGGAAGAGGAGTTGCGACAGTTCTTCTTGATTATTATTGCGGAGTGCTTGATCCAACGCGGGTCCTAACATAAGATCTGCTAAATGTGGTACTTCTGTCGGCATAGTGTGAGGCGTCGGCTCTGAGACGGGTGCTTCCTCCTTCCTTGCGAAGAATTCAGTCGGCCAAGCTTCTGCTAAGTGTTGGATAGGGATCACAGGGATCCCAACAAAGGGAGGAAGCGCTGAAGCTACCAGCTCTTCCTCGACTCCAAGCCTCGATCCCATAGGATAATAATCGCGTATATACTGTTCAGCTGTTATCGGACTATCACCCCCGTGCAAAATGAAGCAATAAGAGGGTGCATTAAGATTTGAGATATCGATCACAGTTACGCCATCGTTATTGTCTGTAAAAAGAGCGATTAACTCGAAGCTTATCGTGATACCGGGTGAGTCACATACCGCCTTCCAACATCTGCATGGAGGCATCTTCATCGGATGAATGGCTGAGATACGCATCCTTCCCTTGAGCAGGTGCCAAGTCGATAGACCACGCCGAAGTCATCAAAAAGCTAGTGAATGGACAGGGGACAGAGGGCATGGCAGGAGGTTGACGCAAGTGGCTACCGTATTTTCCATTGAGTGCCTTGACTTCCTGCTCAATCACTTCTGCGTTTTCCTTCGGCTTGATCAAGGCCATGAAACGAAGAGCCGCCTTGAGGGGAAGAGAGCCATAACACCACTGATGGTGTATTGCGCCGATACAGCGATAGTTAGGCTTGTTGCTCCCATAGGGAATAACCCTTGCAATGATATAGGCCTGGTGTCTTTGACCCATGATGTCGAGTGTTCGAGAGAGGAGGTCCGAGCCTAATTGAGTCGAAGGCAGGGGGCGATTTGTAATCACAAGGTTCGAATCTCCATGAACGCATTTTAGGATCAAGGAACTTTCAAGGCCAAATAGAATTGCGAGGTGAGAGGTATTTTAAATTTTATTTCTAGTATCCTAGTTCATCCCAGTCCTCAGGCCTCAGCGCTTCAGCTCGAGCTCGACTAACAGTAACACAACAATTTTCAACTTTGCCATTGACGATATTCTCCCAAACGATAACTTTACATGAAGCACATTGCCCAAGGAGTAGTAACGTATCCGTGAGCCTCCTCTTGGTTCAGGAGCCTGAGCAATCCATCGCGATTTTCTAGGGCCGCAAATTCGTTATACAGCCTTTCCAATTCATCCTGAGGTGGTGCTGGTCTCCCCTCCAACTCGAGCTGCTCAAAGAAACCCCGAACATCATAAACCTGGAACAAACAATTCTTGAACGACTCTCCCAACTGCTTTGTCTTCTCGTTATATTCCTCGTTCGTAATTGGATTCAGAGACACTTTCTTCCCGCGCTCGCCAAGTGATTTGTACTCTTCCAAATACTCGGACATTGCCTCGGCGTTGACTCGCAGAAAGGCATATCGAATATTCGAAAAGGAGGAAGACCAGAGAAGTTTCCACCCATGGCAGCTAGTGATTGAATCCATAAACCGTCTGAGTCGTGGAATATATGGGACGATGCGTTCCCCCCACTTTCTACCGGCTTTGAGGCTCTCTGAAGGATATGCCGCAAGAGCCACGCTTGGCGCGTACATGCCCATTGATGATAGAGTAAGAATCGCTGCTCCCTTTTCCGAGGCTTTACTGAGCATCCTGGTATAGTTCAGGAGGGTCTGTAATACCTGGGTGGGATTTAAGAAGGGTAGGCCAATGGAAGTCGGAGTCGAAGGGTCGTAGTTAGTGGTAAAGGAAAGGTGTGTGTATGCATCTGGAATTGAATCTTCTGTCTTTGGCTTCATGAACACTGGATGGACAATCGCCTCGACATGGTAGAATACCTCGGGCTTGTCTTTGAGTAAGGTCACTATATCTTCCTCTGGAATGCGGGTATCCAGTAAGACGAGGCGGCGCAGTGACTGATATCGAGTTAGAAGTTGTTCGATTGCGTCAACCCCGACAGCATGATTATGTGAGAGATTGATACCTTCAACGATTGCGTCCACGGGAACAAGAGAGAGAACTTGATGAGTCGAGAGAGAGAAACCAGAGAGATCCAGGACCTTTCTATCCTTGATGGCTTTGAAGATATTCGAAAGAAGGAATACGCCACTCTTCGGCATCGGGTGTTGGGCTCGAAGGATTTCCAGGATCTGATCGATTTTATGGGGGAGAAGGAGTCGCAAAAGGCCATCCTCGTCGTCGTTGCGAAGCAAATGCTCGAGTGCTGGCCTCAGCACGAGATCTGCCAGAGGCGGGACTATGTTCGGCGTCATATCATTGACGGACTCGTTGTCAACCCGGGCCGACTCATCCTTTTCTCTTGCCCTAAATTCAGTGGGCCATGCTTCTGCTAAGTGTTGAATGGGGACCAACGGGATATCATCCAGAGCACGAGCAAACACGAGCCCTTCCTGAGATTCTTCTGATCCCAAAGGGTAGTAGCGGCGCAGGTACATCTCGGCCGAGATCGGTTCGGCACCTCCAAGAAAGCTATAGCAGTAGGACGGTGATTCTGGATCCGACACATCGATCACAGTTACACCGTCGTTGTTGTCTAGTGAATCGTGTAATTAACCATGAGTGATTCGAATAAGGACCGGGTAGTAATCAGCATACGTACCGCCCTCCCGCATCCTCATACCAGCATGTAGGTCGTGTGCCATACTCAGGAGTGGCTCGTCCTGGGAGGGGGATAGGTCGACCGACCACGCAGTGTTGAATAGAAAGGATGTAAATGGGCAGGGGACGGAAGGGATGACCGGGGCTTTGCGCAAGTGACTCCCGTACTGGCCATTGAGCGCCTTGATCTCTTCCAGAATTATTTCTCCGTGTTCCTTTTGCTTGATCAAGTCCAAGAAACGGCAAGTAGCTCTCAAAGGAAGGGAACCATAGCACCACTGATGGTGTATTGCACCAATGCAGCGATAATGGGGTTGGTTGCTCCCTTGAGGGATAACTCTCGCAATGAGGTATGCTTGATGTCGTTGTCCCATGGTGGTGAGGGGCTGAGGGACGTTGAAAATGGTGGCGGTGGCAGAGGTTCAAAGAACCACGCTTTGTCATCACCAGATTTGGACCTCAAGCTTCCCGTTCTAATATACGAGTCCGCGACTGGAA
>ML208320.1:29311-79677 GCA_004369065.1 Pluteus cervinus | reverse complement strand
ACTAACTTGCTAGGCAGCAGTTGGTGCACATGAGAGTACCAAAGCATGATACAGCATGTCAAAACTCCCACCATCGTTCGCCAAAACCTCTATTCCCTCTATCTCGCGAAGGACATTCTCGTTGTACTCGGCCGCCCCTGACAAATGCCATACTCGGGCACCTGCAGCATGTATGGCTAGATAACGGGGATCAGGAAGAGGATGTGTGAGAGGGTTGTGAGTTGCGAGGACAACCTTCTGCGGCCACATCGCAAGCAGGTGTGCGAACGGTGAACCTAGTCTGTATGTATTTGGAGAATCCTAGAAGAGTGTTAGTGCTAGTACAGTTGGGTGTCGGTTCGCTTACGCTCCCATCTCTCTCAAACCAAAACACCAGCCATCAAACCAGTGGTGAATATCACTACTTAAGATGATGACATTCTCGAGGCGGTGAACCTTGGAACCATTGAGCTCTTCTCTGGTTTTAATCTGCCCGAACCGCTCAAAGATTGCGTGGACGGATGCAGCATAGGTTTACTACAGTATATTCAAGCCGGTCAGGTTGAACGCTTTCGCTTTCCACAATAATCAAGCGACTTACCTTTGTTTTCTCCTCAGAGCCTGTGTTGGACAATATGTCGATTACGTGCGCCGCTCCCGTCAAAGTGAAGTCATCACCAGCGACCGTGGGGACGAGGCCAGCCACAACAGAGGGGTGGTCTTTCTTCCCAGAGACGACGCAGCGATAATCGTCACGCTCCAATGCCTAAGCGTAAGCGTTTTGCTAAGAAAGGACACCAGGAGAACGAATTCGAAACAAATGAGTCGGTGTACCATTTGTTTCGCCTTCAAGCTGTCGGCAGATGGCACTGTCCGATCGGACGGGCAGAGGAAGGGTCACTCGGAGGAAGGGTGCGGCTTTTGGGTGAGTGAACTTTCACCAGTTCGTCAATATTACTCTGAAAAGGTCAAGATCGGACTTACAGCATCGTAGGATATGGTTGTTGAACATGCGGCCAAGATCCCAAAAGCAAAATGCAGTGATCCAACCCGTCAAATATGTTGGTCCTGAACCGTTGATATGAAGATCCACCATACGACCCTAAAATTCGATATCAGTCTTCCCGTCAAAACGCTTCAACGAATCGCGTCAGAATCGGGGTGAGAAGACGAGCCCACTGCTCGGCTTCTGGTCCAAACGAATGAAGTTTTTTCGATACGACCAAGCAGAGCTTCCCGGTCGTCTTTTTCTCTGAGTAACGTAATGGTTGGAATTCCGCAAATGAGTCTGGAAGTGTATTCAAAGTAACTAGAAAAAAAGGGACAAACAAGAATTTGGGGGTGTGAAATGCTCGACGTACGCTTTCAGAGTGGCCATCTGAATAGCATAGATAATGGTATCCGAAGGGGTGGTCGTATTAAACTTCTGCAGGATCCAATCTTTCAGCTCCGGGTCAACCACCTACATTCATTTTCATGAGATACCAATTATTTCGATAGAGAATTTGACTCACGAATTCGTCTATAAGGGTTGTCATTTCAAGTGCCATGTCCCCAAAGTCCACGATGTAGCGAGTGCCGTCACGGCTCACTACCAACTGCTTCTTACCCTCATGGGCAACAAATTTGCTTCGTAAATCCTCAGCGTTGGCGTTGACACTATGAGATGGGAGACTGACAGTTTAAAGCGCGACTTCTCAAGACCTAAGACTCACAAGCAGCTAAACTGAGATAGAATTGCCATCCATACATCGTCAGGTCTGCAATTCAAGGCTTAGACCCGCTTCTCCGAAAGACAAATATCACGAGAAGAGCCTCAACTCACCGTAGCTGCAAGTGGTGGCGTTGGCTATGTGCGTCTAGAACGGTATGAACAAACCCGTTCTTCTTGGGAATCACGGAAGGACGTTTGGAGGATCTCCGTGAAATGTTGTGCTTGTTTTGGTGAACAGGACACAAGGAACTGGTTCAAAGTCGGTACAGCCCGTGTGCTACCCTCCGTAGGTGCCCAGCTGACCGGGTTTGCAGGATGATTAGCAACAGCGAAGGTAACTGGCATGGCAGTTGTGGAGGGAATCCGGCGCAGGGGGGACATGGTGCCAAATTGTGCTAGCTCTAGAGGTTTATCTGGCAGTTGCGACGAATAATGACGGCGGGCCCCGCCTTCAGACCATTAGCCCTGTCTATGTCACAAGTGGCACACTTCCAGTACTGTCTTACCTATAATAAATGGTTGAGTCCAGTTTGCAGTTGATACGATGTTGTCAGCTCTCGGAAAACCCAAAGGTTGGTGAGGTTCCCGGCTGCGGGAAGGATATCTCAGTCTTGTAATGCGCAGTCCACACCACGCGCGACCCATGGTGAGATCTGTAGAGCCAATAGATCTCGAAGCACAGCGGGAGACGTAGAGCTCGGACAATTAAATGGCCGCAGCAGTTGTGGTTGTGGTGGTCACAAGGCCTTGAGCAGGTCACTGTATGCCCGAGAACGAGACATATATATGAGAAATGATCTATAACAACGCATATTGCTACTCACCTGTATCCTCGAGAACGAGAAAGTCACACATGAGGTCGGCGCTTCAGCGAGCGCCTATAGAGGCGTGCTGACTAAAAAAATAGCAAGGAAAAATAAAGGGAAAAGAAATAGATCGGAGAGTCACGACAGTGCGGTAACTCTATGATTATTAGAGTGGGTAGGGTGTTCCTAATTAATTCTCGTGCAGTGATTGGTAAGGGTAGTCTTGTCGTTGTGCACGAATATATCCTATGGTCTGCGAAGGACTATAGTGAACGCGTTAGTTAGCAGCGGAAAGCGAGACTTGGGTCGCGAAACTCGCGTATCCCAGAGGGACAAACCGACCTAGCAGGCACCCCATCACCGAGACCCAGTAGCTTCCCAACTTCTAACCGCTGCTTTCGAGCAGAATTCAACGAAGGAGCTGGATCCACCTTGGGTGAATCGCTCAGAATTCTCCGCCGCAAGAGTCGCCTTTCGCGACTAGCCTCAGCAACAACTAGCCGTTCCTCTGAGCCAAGTTGTTCAACTTTGAGTTGCCGTTCTCGTTCTTCGCCCCGAGAACGGAGTAGAAGGCGGAGACGCATGCCTTCTTGACCGAGAAGGTCACTCCGCGTTTGAGCAACATAGTTGTCAAGACCGCCATGCTACACGTGAAGTCAGCCACTCAGTTTCATCAGTAATTTGCGCAACAGGTTGCACACCTTTTTAACTGTCTTCAACGCCCGTGTAGTGACCTTAAGCCTCACATTAGCCCCCAGGGTTTCCGAAAATAGCCGCTTTCGTTGAACATTCGGCAACCAAGTTCTTCGCGTTTTGTGCTTGGAAAATGGGACGTTGTTCCCGTATTGTTTGGTTTTTCCGTGAAAGAGACCTTGCTGAGAGCGTTTGAATGGTTGAGAGATGACCTCGACAAGCCATGGGACGGAGGGGAACATAGTTTCGCCAGTGGATGAGGGTCGCGTTCGCATTTTTCCGTTCACAATTCCTGGATGGTCGTGTTAGGAACCGAAGCTATTGGCGTCTATCTTGGCGTCCATCACCTTCAGGGGCAATTCCGAATTCGATTCGGGTTGAACTTAAATATTAAATTGTGAGGCTTCTGATACCCTGCAAAAGACGGAAGTTTGAAGTTGTTCAACCGAGGCAGTTCAAGCTTTTCTGATCTCACACACCCGGTGACGGACGCTCGATTCATTTCGCAGCTCGGACGGACAACCAGCTACAAAGAAAACGATCGATGACACGATGCATCTAACATATTCACGTGCTCGTTTCCTTGTAAACGTCTCTTCTTCTGCGCTGGTATCTACGAAGGTACATATCCAAACACGACTGCAGTGCTGCCAAAACATACTACTCTCAAAGGGCGCCGTATCTCCGGTAAACCTTGGCTGAAGCTTCGCCGTCCCTTTCGATGTGGAGGCTCAGCATCACTTTCACTTTGCGCCGCTACATCCGCCAGCTTCAGCATTTGAAAGCATCCAAGGCCCACGACCATGTGAATCGGTCGGCAGTCCAGTCTTCTCGTGGACCATTCGCATCTTATGCGGAGATGTTTAATAAAAGGTGTCAAATGTCACTGGACGCTGTTGAACTTCCTAGAGATCACCCTTCCAGGAAGATACGATTTGACGATTCGACTCCAATTGTTTTCGCACATCAAGATCTTCTCAAAACGTTGTCGGCGAAGACGGACGACTCTGGATCGTGGATTGGGCATGGGCGGGGTACTATCCAGTCTGGTTTGAGTATGCAGCAACACTCAGTCTTGGTAAATCGGATATTGGGAACGTTTACAAGTTCAGGGCTCGTTTGATTCCGTCCATCTGTGAGCCGTACTTAGCTTCAATCAAGAAAGGTGGCTGTCGATGATAGCGATACAACGCATAAGGTGTTGGGCGCACGGCCTGAAGAAGGTCAAGAACGCCATGGCTATCCCTTTACACTTTAAATTTCTAATTCTCATTTCGCTCTGTCTCACACAATATAACACTTTCCTAAAGTGCCTCTGAAGGCTACAGTGTCAATGCTGTCCTGTCCGTGCTGCTCCTTGCCCATGCGATAATGCTCCAACTTCAATGTGTGTATTGGCATTGCTCGTCGCCTAAATTTACAACATCACATCTATTTCTATCTTCGCAGCTTCATCTCGACAACTTCTCTCGTGGTAAATAAATCCATGAACTCTCAACTTCATCCATTGGAATCCAGCCCCTATCTCTGCAACAAGCACGCTGCCATCATGCTTCCAACTCGACTTTCAACCGTTCCCCACATTTATGCCATCGTCTCAATCACCGTCACCATGACGCTCGACTTCTTCTACTGAACAAGCATGCTCGTTTGCTCAGATGACTTCCAGCATCTAAGGGTCTGACATCATCTGAACAGCCTTTGTGTTCGATCTCTGCTTGGCCATATGCAATTGCAACATATGCTATTACGTCTCTGTAAGCAGACTTCGTGCTCGACGATTGGACGTTTTTCCGCGATTTAGCCTCTGAGAATTGCGAGTGGCTCCCTCAGTTCGGGCCGCCCATGACGTAATACGCCCAACGGTCGGAGTCGAACGGAGCTCGACCAGAATTCGAAAAGGTTTGGAAGCCTGATCTCGTTCCAGCTCGTACCCAAGATCCTTGTCTGTCAACCTATCTATCTCCTTCTCGGAAAATTCTCGACATAGGCACGTTAGCCAAGTCAAAACTACCGCGGTTGAGCACAAAATACGGAGTTCCTGATTCTTGAGTCATCTCCTGATATCGTCTGCGTTGTACTGCGCCCAAGATTTTCTCGAAATAGTATACTGGTAAGTGGACTTGCATACGCTGGCAACCGGGCATCTCCCTTCCGTTCCTCAACCAGAATCTACAGTGTGCTTGATTGTAGTAACGACCTGTATACTACTATACATGAAAATACCATACCGCAACCCGGACACGCGACTGAACGCAACCACTAATATCCTTCTCAGGACATGAGACCCGCTAGCATAGCTTCATGGGACTTGCTTCCACAAGCCTACAAGCCGCAATACAGGCACACGTGATAGTTGCTTTGATTCTTTCGACCAATGCGATGGTCCCGCGTGGTGCGTATCCATCCTTTTCTGAGCGCCCGCCAGTTTCGTTTTATATCTGTACAGTGTACGAACTCTATCTTCGCCCCCAGCAAAGCCTTTAAGCCAAGATCCCTGGTGTTCCTCGTGTGCAGACCAGCTGAATCAACATCGTAGCATGATTCCATCTGATGATTCCAACGCACTCGTCTACGGTAGCACGCTATCCGCCCACCCCACCAAGCCCCCCGCCTTTCATTAACCATTCGGGAGTGAACGCCTAAAGGCACTTATTGGTAACAATTTTTTCAAAAAAAATCCAATTTCCAAATGATCACAACAGATGATCCGCTTCATGCTAGTGAACCATATATGCTTGATGTTTTTATGTGACCGACACCGGCATGACTTTGACCTCACATGGATACTGCCAACTTAATAAGATTCGGCTGATTGCCTGACTATTTGGTCGGTCCTAGATCGAAGCATTCCTTGGGATGCCTTCCTATCCCTCTCCGGCACTTCTCTCTTCTGTGTCCGCGAAAACCATGCGTTTTCTATCCGCTTGACGGTTCAGGAGGTGAGAGGAACCATATGCTCGTCTGCGCCCTGACCGACTTGACATGGGTCCAAGGATACAGCACATATGGTATGTGGTCATCCTTCATATCCGCATCCGTAACATTTTGATAGTCTGCGATCCTTTGAGTTCCTTTTCGTTTTGACGTATTCTAGGGAACTACAAATAGGCTCTTCATGTCTTCGTCTAATCCTCGCAAAGTTTTCTCTCTCTCCTGCTCCTATCCCCACTCCCCGGGTCTCTTCCCATTCCTGCCACCCTCCGCTTCGTCTCGCCCTTGCCTGTTGCTCTCGGGCTTGCTAGACTGTCATGGCCGTCACCCTCTCTTTCTCAATGAGGCGCATGGTCCTTCTTGCCGCTGTCTTTTATAGTACCCTGGCAGTTGTTGGTGCTACGCCTGCGATGCATAGGCCAGCGAACTATACGTCACCGGAAAGAACGTTCAAGACGGAGGAACACCCGAAACTATCGGTTGTTCAGAAGCGTGCTGGGAGCAAGACTTCGTTTGCTTACTTCACCAACTGGGGGATTTATGGTGCCAATTTCCGTATGTTGTCCTTGTCTTTATGGTCGGGTGCCGGGTCTGATGGCCCATGACAGAACCGACGGACATTGTGCCCAAGCCTCTTACACGTAAGTAATCGTTTCCTCGGTCGTGGGGTTGATGCTCATTCGGTGTCTTGTAGACTTGTTGTATTCGTTCGCCGATGTCGACAGTTCCGGTGCCGTCAAGCTAACGGATTCTTACGCTGACGCAGAGGTACGCTCATCCCTCTCAAATTTTAAATGTCACCAGATTCTCATACCATACATCCGTCGCATTTAGAAACACTTCCCTAATGACTCTTGGAGCGAAACTGGCAATAACCTTTATGGTTGTCTCAAGCAGTTGTACCTTCTCAAGCTACAGCAACGAAACCTGAAAGTTTTGCTTTCGATCGGTGGTTGGACTTATTCGCAATCGGGTAGGTTTCCCTCGTTTTTCTAGGTCATTTTTCTGGGTGTCTGACGACGTCGACTTTGGTTAGGCCATTTTAACTTTGTTACGGATTCTGGTGCTCGTGCTACCTTCGTTTCAAGCGCTGTCCAGCTGATCGAAGATTACGGTTTCGATGGGATGTAAGTCCCTCTTTTCTTCTCTTCGTTCTACGTTTGTTGTGGGTCGTGTATGCTGAACACGGTTCCGAATAGTGATATCGACTACGAGTCTCCCGCAAGCCAAGCCCAAGGCCAAGGACTCGCCGACCTCGTAACTGCTCTGCGTTCCGCATTCACCCAACTTCAACAACGCAAAGGAGATTCACAACCCTATCTAATCACGGTCGCGGCTGCAGCTGGGTCCCCGGGTTATAGTTATCTGAATGTTCCTCAGATGGATGCTGCTATCAATTATTGGAATCTCATGGTATGTCATATCGTTGATGTTGGACCCCGGGCTACGATTGACTAACGTTTTTCTCGTAGGCTTATGACTTTGCGGGATCGTGGCTTACATATTCGGATAATCAAGCGAACTTGTATGGCGGTTCAAGGACTGGGATCAGCGGTGATGCTGCTGTACAGTATTATGTTTCGCATGGTGCAACGCTATCTAAGATCAATCTTGGTGAGGTTTCCTCGAGTGTTTGTATCGGTGGCGTGTGCTGACCTTTTTGGTAGGTATGCCACTCTACGGACGTGCTTTTGAGAGTACAAATGGCATCGGACAATCATACAATGGTGTATGTGTCGATGTGTTATGTCTGTGGATGCCGTTTCTGACTATTATGTGTTCTTCGTAGATTGGTCCCGGCACGACCGAAGCTGGTATCTACTCCTACAAGGTCTTGCCCAGTCTGTACCTCCTTTCGTCCACCTCACCCAAAATGCTGACCGAGACCTATTCCTTTCTCAGTGGCGGGCGCCCAAGTCACCGAGAACACGACTGATGTAACGAGTTACTCTTACGATTCAAGCAAGAAAGAGCTCGTTTCCTACGATACCCCCAACATTGTCAGAGCCAAGTCACAGTATATTGTCAACAAAGGATTGGCTGGATCTATGTTCTGGGAACTTTCAACGGATAAGACGGGAGGGGATTCGCTTGTTGGGACTGCTGCCGGCGTCTTTGGCTCCCTTGATACCACCCCGAATCACATCAGGTCGGTGTTCCCTCTATCTTTCCCAGATTTCGGAGCTGACGCTGTGGATATAGCTACCCGAACAGTAAATATGATAATCTTCGTAACAACTTCGGCGGAGGTGGAAGTGGAGGTGGAGGTGGAGGTGGAGGTGGAGGATCACCCCCAACCACGACTTCACCACCAACATCAACACCGCCTCCCCCTCCACCTTCAGGAGGATGTGGTGGTGTACCCGCTTGGACCACTGGAGTTGCTTATGTCGGTGGAAACCAAGTTTCATACGGTGGTCATTTGTGGACTGCTAAATGGTGGACTGAAAGCGACACACCTGGAGGAGCGGGTACGTCGATTGCCTTTGTCGAGAATGACAAAACCGACTAATTTTCGTCTTCCTTTTTAGCTGGTGTCTGGACAGACAATGGTTCTTGCTAAATTTTTATTCAATAAATTATTGAGCTCTTTCCTTGAGCTCCAAAAGATTGTTCGGTTTCCTCAAATTTTCTCTCCCCTCCATGTTGCTTCGCTCATTCAATCATTTAATCATTCATGATTGTGGATCGTAGTCGACCCTGTTCAACATTCCTTCTCTCGCCATCTCTCAAATCTCTCCTCCTGTCTCCATGATCTGCATGTCAATTGCATGTCAATGTATTTTTGTACCAATGTACGACTCGACGTCTACTTGGAGTGTATATATGTAACGGGATAGATACGAGTACATGTTATAATGACGATACTTGTTTCTGCCAATGTCATGATCACGTCAAAGCAAACTGAAGACGCTGTGCCTTTCTCAGAAGAAAACGACGACATCGTTGAAGAACCGGTACTATCTTGTCAACCGACCTTCTCTTTTGATATATCCACCAACGACCACGAAACTAGGGAGTTGCTCCCTCTCAATTCCGCCTATTCACAAGAAGAAATAAACAAAACGGAGCCTCTGGGTCCGAATGAAGGTTCTGCCCTCCATCAATACCACGACATATCCTGCGTAGCGCTCCCTACATAAAGCCATCTGACGAACGCGATCCTCACAAGGTAATGTCAAAGCAGCACCTGGAATATGTAATCAAACATAGTATTGTCCGAGGTCTCTAGGATCTATAGTGATAATGTTTAACAAACAACACGGGAGTGAGTGAGAGAACGAAAATCTATCCTAGTGTGTACCACACTCGACCACCACAACGTCCACTCAATCACGACTAACATCCCTTCCAAACAACTTGACCTTCAACCAGTCCGTAGCAACCAACGTCCGATTCCTCAACGAGAACAAGGTGCTCAGATATGCACTTCTCCAAAACAAGTATGTGGCCATACCACCACTTGCGAACTGCATATGCCACTGAGTAAAAACGTTTCCAGTTCCAGAAAAAGACGACCACTCACGTTCCCATTCATGAACGGCAAATCCGCAATAGCCTTTTCGCTTCCAATATAAGCCAATGACCCTTGATGTGAATAATGGAAGGGTGTAATCTTCGTCTTATTCAACAACCTCTCAATCCTCTCCTTTGCAGATACGAGTTCCTTCAGTTCTTCGGCTTTGGTATCAGAAGTGTTGGTATTGGTATCGTTTGTTGGTGTTGCAGGTCGTTGATCAACGATTTTGATAGCTTCCTCGAGGACATTCAACTGATGTCGAAGGTCTTCCTTACGAGCAAGTTGTGCGAACATACGACCAAGGTAAGCACCTTGTTGTGAAGCGACTTGAGCGGTAGGTGCGTATGAAGTGGCGGTACAATCCCCAATTGCAAATATCGACCCATTGGTTCCTTTTAGTTGGAGGAGTTCTATTATGACGTGTTGAGACGCCGTGCATGTTGGAAAAGGTGAAAACCCTCGAGCAAGGTACGTACCATCGACTGCAACACCTCTTCGTTCCTTTTGAGCTTCAGGAAGTTTAGCGACAAGATCTTGTGTGATTTTCCGTGGTTTGTTGCCCTATGGATGTTCGTTTAGTCACTGAAGAGGGTTAGGCAACAATGAGGTGACATACAGCTGCCCAGACAACCATTCCGCAGGGTACCTCTTTAATCGACTTGTCTGGCATTTGAAGAACCACACTCTTATCCTTGATCTGCAATCCTAAAATGAACAACGCATCGAAGACATGGATGCAAATCAACACGCACCTCCTTAACCATTGTCTTTGTCAAAATTTCAATCTTACTCTCCTTGAACGTGGATTCGGTATAATCGATCAATTGCTTGCTGAACATGGGCAGGACAGAAGGTAAAGCTTCGACGAGCGTAAGGCGAACTTTGCCTGCAAGTTCTGGATACCATGATTTCACATCGTCTTCAAGGAAATCATGAAGTTCACCACTGAGTTCGATGCCAGTTGGACCGCCTCCTACAACGACCTAGCAAGCGAATGAACGGAGGTCGATGACATCAGTACAAGTAAAGACCAACCATATGGAGTAACCGATCAACTTCTTCAGCTGATTGACCGGGAAAAGAGGCAGATTCAAGGCCTGTGATAAAACACGAACGCGTCAATATCAACCATATACGGAACGCGTCGGGGTTCCTCGAGGCTTATCGTACTTGTACTCACAATCCATAAAAACCCTCTGCATCCTTTCGGCATCGGCTAACTCCTTCATGAAACACGCGTGTTCTTTTACACCCGGAATATTGAACGTTTGTACTTCGGCGCCAACGGCACAAACGAGATAATCATATCGTATAGTTGTCGAAGAGATGCCGCCTTGGATTTCCGAGTTATCTGGAAAGTTACCATCAACATATGAATTTTTTTGGGAAGAACGTCATTGAAGGTATGCGGTGGAATCGGAGTCGGGGAAAGGAACGGACCGGTGAATGTGACAGTTTGGTTTATGGGCTAAAGATAGAGGTGGCGTAAGAGATAACGAGAAAAAAATGAGGATAATGTGAGGAGTGAAATGAATGAAGTGGAAAGACGTACATCAACCTCTTTGGCCTCTGCCTCGATGACGGAGACAGTACGTTTCTTGTGGCGGGTGATGTAGCGAGTGGGTTGGATAATGGACCGGGGGCTGAGGGTGCCTACAGCCACGCTGGGTAGGAGCGGCGTAAAGAGGAAAAAGTTCTTTGGGCTAATGACGACCTAGACGACGTAGGCGTTGGTTCATGAGACGAGAGATACTGGAGACAGTAAGGAGGGCATACGACGTTGTAGTCCGCTGAATCGAGAGACTTCAAGAGACTGGTTGCACCCCAACCACTGCCGAGAATAACCAGTGTCTTCTTCGCAGGATCCAACGGTAACTGGGGGCCTGGATGACGGTCTTTCTGAGAGACATAATAGAATGCAGCAGTTCCACCAAATATTGTGATGATAGTCCCACGGCCGACGAACTGGAGGAATGAACGCCAACGTGAGTTTGGGTTGGCTGGCGGTGGGACAATCGGCGTTGGAGTCTGTTGTTGCTGTTGTTGTTGAAAGAGTCTAGGTGTGGTCGAGACAAGTCGATGACCGTAGCGTAAGGAGCGGCTGAGGGCGAGCTGTTTGGCTCTGAGCCTGGTAGCTGTCTGCATCGTCGTCGTCGACGTTGTTGTGAAAAATGGCCGATGCTCGCTTATATCCTCTCGTCTAAAAAAGGAAACATAGTGACGCCATGCTTTTTATTTGTCCCATTGCTATCACCGCCAGCCACCTCTCCTGCTCAAGATACGGCCAACAAATGAACGGGATCAAGTGATCCCAGTACTTGTAAACGTTCCTGATGGACGACTCGTCCCCTTGGCTCCGCATCGTCACTACGTATTCAAACCACTCTGGATAACATCCTGCCCATGCCCAGTCCACAATCCAGAACCCTCCTTCTTCACCGACAATGACGTTCCGAGGGTTAAGATCTTGATGTGCAAAGACAAGTGGCGCCGAATCGTCAAATCGCATTTTCTGCATGGATCGTCTACAGGGATTCTATGATGGTTCTAACTCGCACCTCCCATTGAACCACGTCGAAAGCTCAGCGTAAGAAGCGAATGGCCCCCGTCTTGACGTGATCGCGCAGAAGATACCGGGGTTTTCACACATCCGTGGTCCTTGAATGCCGATTGGTCCTGGTGGTGTCGTATCTGAGGCTTTCAAACGCTGAAGCTGATGAAAATAGCGGCGTAAAGTGAATGCGACGGTGAGCTTTCTCTATATCGAAAGGGACGACCAAACTTCAGCTAAGTTTGTACCAGGCTTACAGTCCATGACGATCAGGTAATCCCACTTCCGCTTAATGACGCGACGAACACGAGCAACTGGGATGGTGGTTTCCTTGAAAACCAGATTGGATGCGTCAGGAGCACATTTTTCAAAACCTTGTGATGGCTTTGCGATAGTCCCAGGGGTGAGCTAGTAAGTGGCAGATTCTGGGATTAGCTGCACCACCTTGGGCTGGAGCTCAGGAATTTCCTCGTCGCTCCAATCAGCATACATAATTATGTATGCGTTTTCAATACTATCTGTCAGCCACTGGGATGAGCTGTGGCGAAGCTCAATAATGTTCTGGTCGTTCAGGTTGTCGACAGCAGAGGGTTTAACTTTAACTCTAGAAGAAGACAGTCTTTCAGGTGATCTGTTAATTGGTCCCTCAACTTATGCGGCACTGCGTGTTGGTTGGCGCTTTCATGATCAACTTGTCAGTGGAAAGGCCCCTATTCTCCGCGACCAACATACAATGGCTCCGCACTCTCAGAGGAACCCTCTGACGATCAACGTGCTAGAGCGAGAAGGACTGGAATCATTGGGTTTCGAGTCTTTGCCTGTCACAAATCTCCTGTCTTGGACGCTCCATTGCTGAAATTATTTCCCTTATAGAATACAATATTTCCACCTCTCACTCTCCAACGAACGTTCAAGACGACATGCAGCCATATCGTCCTGCGAGTCCAAGTACTAGTCTTTTTTTCCACCTCCACACAAGAAGGTGATCAAGGTGATCACCTCCGCGATCAAGACCATCCCGATCTTGGCATCTGCTGCACACTGCTCAGAACCTTCTATATCAATATCCCTCTACTGCTACTACTCATAACACTCGAGTATACTTTATTGGCACTCATCCTAACCGACAACCTCCTTGAACAACCTCCCTGGATCGCTGACTACTCTCGCTTTGTGCTCTGGATGGCTGGAGGATTCATTTTTAACATCCTCGCTACTATCATCTTTGCCTATGTGGAGTTCTTCTATCATCCGTATCGCTTAAAGGGGCTATGGTCGGGATGGCCCCCGCTTGTCTTCATCCTTTTCTTGAGTGCTATTATTCCTACTATTCCGGGTGCTTATTTCAACCCCAATGTTGAACACGACGGTGAGTACCTTTATCTTCCTTCAATCGAGTGAGACCATGCTCACGTTCCAAGTCGCCAGTTAAACATATCTTTATCGCATTCCTACTCCTCTACACCATATGACACACCCTCGTCCACATTGGACTCTCCCTGCTCAAAGTGAAGATAGACAAGGATTTTGGTACATTTCGGGAGATCAGTTCGTTTGGGATTAGATGTTGTCAAGCAATGGTCGTTCTGGTTTTTGGGTTGGTTCGACTGGTTATATCGGGTTTGGTCTGTCGGTTACTCCTGGTGATTGCGAGTTTTCTCAGCACACTTAGAGGTACTGCAAGCTGTGCTGGCGCCGTTGCGGGTGATAGCGTTGATCCTTTTGTATCGTCCCTTGAATGCGATCTTGAGGTGAGCGTTCCGGGTCGTTATTAGCTCCTCCTTTCCACGACTTTGCTGAGACGCTGATTATCGTTTGTAGAAATTCGATATAGCGGATGGATTGGTCTCGCCGTTGTAGAGCCTTCAAATAATCCTAGGAGGAATCTATATTCTGACTAACACTTCATACTATAGCTGTCCGCCCTAGACTAGATCTCGTTCCTCGTAGTTAACTTGTGGTTTTACATATGTTCTTTCAACACTCTGCGACGAATGATCGATAAACGATGAAGCCTGAGGGCTCAACGTTCAACCTTCAGCGCATGTGAACGATTGATGCTCTGGGCCTTGGATCCAGAACTTGAATTGCCGTGACGTCAACACACTTTGTCTACTACTGTAAAGGTTGAGTTGGGACCATGACGGTGGCGCCATGCCTGTTGCAGCAAGTTCGAATGACACTGCGAGAGTAAAAGTAAGTGTCATGTTGCAAAATTAGCCCATTCCTCGGGTGTGGGCTGGGAAAGGCGTTGGAACGAGTAGATACCAGTAGTGCAAATTTGAGAGTGGTAGAATGGTTGAAATTCCTCCGGGCCGGCGGGCGCTGCTAAACAACACCAACACCCCTGTCTTAACGTACTCTCGACCCACCGTCAAAATCCAAAGGCCCTACCACCTAAACGCTCATGAGATCTAAACCATCCTCTTCATGGCCAGATCTCGAGCTCGGTTCAACCTCCCATGCCCCTGTAGATGAACCACCACCGGTCTACCACGCGACTCCTCAGGCTGATCGTGACACGGACAGCTCGGATGGTGAAGCCAACGAGATTCAAACACTCCTAAAAACTCAGGACCAGCCGGAAACTTCAGAATCAAACTTAGCCGACCCTCACGAGCACGCGCATGCTCAAGCTTCGGACTCGGACTCGCAAGGGGTTGGTGACCACCGCACCACTGGCAACAAAACCGGTACCCCAGCCTCGTTTTGCGAAATCGTCCAACCCTTCATAACAGTCATCTCGTGGTTATTTCCCCTTTTCCTATACGGCATTCTATGGCTTTATATCCTCAACGTCAACGATGGAGATTTGCAATTGAAGTCGCAGTACTCTAATACCAGTACTACCAATTCCACCGGGACCAACTTTGAATCCAATGCCACTCACTTCAACGCCACCAATATGACCAACACCACTACCATGATGGATCCCTCATCAGAGACCATACACACCGGATACTGGCTCTCCTGGTTCTTTGCTTACCTGTTCAATGCCGGTCTCATCTTGGGAATTGTCGACTTCCAGTTCCAGACTCGTCAAGGAAAGGTATCAGCACCAGTCTTCTTTCTGACCCTTCAAACGGCCGTCATCCCTGTTCTCTATATTATTCAGTGGCATCACGAACGCTCTACTAATCCCAACTCGAATCATGATTGAGTAGTTTTCCTTAGTCCCTCCGCACGGCTAATATATCTGTCTATAACATAGCCTGGGTCCTAATTACGTGCATCACAGTCTTATCCCTCTACGCGTTCACCCATAGTCTGATTCACATCAATCTCGAAGACCGTGGCATCAACTCATACAATCTCGATGGTCTTTTTGGGATCGTCGGTCGAGTGGGACCATTGGTGTGCTCCATCAGCTTTGGAGGACTTTTGTTATTACTGCTACTTGGGGCGTCGAAGGAAGTTATGAATTCACCTTTGTAGTCTGCCATTGTGATTACATGCATATGGACTTATGGAGATTTCTCTCATTCGTTCGTATGTCAACCTCCGTTTATGTACCCGATAAGTATTGTCGGAATCCAAAAACTCCCTCCCTCCTAATCTCGAGCCCGGTTCCAGTTCCCATGGGCCGCGGACGGGCAACAACTCGGACGGTGCCCAGTCGCGTAACTTTGAGAGCGGTGGTGTGCGTCGATTCTGTGATAGTTGAATGTTCCTCCGGGCCGGCGGACGCCTCACATCAATAAACAACACCGACACCCCGTCTCAACATACCCTGCCACTTTCAAAAGTCAAAGGCCATACTCGTTGACATCGTTCTACCAGTAGTACCACCTCAACGCTCATGAAATGAAATCCAAAGAATCCCCCTCTTCAGCTTCATGGCCAGATCTCGAGCTCGGTTCAACCTCCCACCGTCATGTAGAACCACCACCAATCTACCACTCAATCAACTACATTCCCCGCGGCCAGGCTGATCATGACGCGGACGGTTCGGATGGTGATGCCAATGAGATTCAAACACTCTTGAACCAGCCGGAAACTCCAGAATCAAACTTAGCGACCCCTCACGCACACGACTCAGCTCAGGCTCATCCTTCGGACTCGGACTTCGAAGGGAACGGTGATCACCACACCACCAGCAACAAAACCAATACCCCAGCCTGGTATCGCGAAATCATCCAACCCCTCATAAAAGTCGTCTTGTGGTTATTTCCCCTTCTCCTATATGGTATTCTATGGCTTTATATCCTCGAGGTCAACGAGGGGGATTTACAATTGAAGTCGGAGTACTCCCATAACACTACCAATTCCACGGGTACCTACTTCGAATTCAACGCCACCACCAACGCCACCGATATGACCAACACCACTACCACGATGGATGTTTCACCAGAGACCGGACACGCTGGATACTGGTTCTCTTGGTTCTTTACTTACATGTTTAATGCCGCTCTCATCTCGACAATTGTCGACAAGGAGTTCCATACTCGTCAAGGAAAAGTATCAACACCAATCTTTTTTCTGACACTTCAAACGGCCGTTATCCCTGCTATCTATACTGTTAATTGGTGGCATCACAAATATTCTACTAATCCGGAGTTGGGTCATGGCTGTAAGTGATTTGTTTTCCTCAGTCCCTCCACATGGCTAATCTACCTCCTTCATCATATAGCATGGATCCTAATTACATGCCTCACAGTCCTATCCCTCTACGCGTTCACCCATCGTCTGATCCACCGCACCCTCGAAGACCGCGGTATCAACTCATACAATCTTGACGGTTATTTTGGGATCGTAGGCCGAGTGGGACCACATATACTCTTAGCAGTGGTATACTCCATCAGCTTTGGAAGTCTTTTCGTTCTTATTGTTTTTATAAATACGGTGGAGGGACGGCCGACTCCGGAGTTGCATCGCCTGCATGATATTGCTAGTGGTGCTGGAGGCGATGTGGTTCAAATGGCTGGTACTGGTCATGGTGACCAGCCTGGGGACCCGCCGGTGGCCCCGGCTGTGGATGGGGCTCATGTAGAAAGTTCGGAGGTGTCGGATGCAGGTTTGCATGATCTTCGGCCGCGGGTGAGTGTATGTATGAAGTTTCTTTTGCTGGGGCGCTGACGCGTTAATAGGAACAAGGGGGCTAATAATACATACAATAGTTTCGATTAAACTACAAGAGGCTTCATGAGGGGGCATTCCCTTGTCGCCACAATCGAGTTTGTCATTCCTCGTTTTGTATTTCCAGCCAGTACTGTACTGCGATATGTACGCCACGAGAAGAACCCGAGCGTCATGTGGAGGCGACACAGTATGAATGTGGGGAAGTCGATTTGAACCATGACGGTGGCGCCATGCTTGTTCAACGAATGATAGAGTTAAGAAAGAAGCCTGTGTGATGACACTGCGAGAGTAAAAATAGATACGCGTTGTAAGTAAAATTAGGTGCATTTATCGGTGCACACATTGTGTTGCCTTGTGGGCTCGGAGAGGCGCGGTTTCTAGTCGTTGGAACGGGTAGATGCCAGTGCAGTAGTGTGGCTTGAGCGAAAGTGGTGGTGAGGGCCGTGTGAGAGGTTGCCAAATGCGTCGACGGATCAAGTGAAAGGGACCAGCCCCCGCCTCGTGGCCAACACACCTCGATCAGAATGCTGCAGGAACGGTGTTCGTGTGCTGTATCCAGAATGATAGCACATACGCTGCTGGTCGTCCAACGCTATTAATACCAACAACGTCAGCCTCACTGGCACTTAAGGGAGCAGAGCACGACCAAAGCCTCCATTTCTTCTACTGTGCCACTTCCCTTTTCACGTTTAGCCCCTGCAGCCCACGCCGCACACCACCTCTTCTTCTCCGCTCATCTTTCATTTCTCTTGGCTGCGTTTTTTCTTCTCCCGTGGTCACTCTGCTCGCCATTCACCCCCACTCACCCTCCCTCGCCCTTCCACCCTCCACCTCGACAACATGAGTGCTCCTACACCTTCTTCCACTTTCCTACCCATCATTCCTTATTCTTCCTCGGAGCCATACACAGGCCACCCAACAGCGGGTCCCGATCCTTACTTTCCCGCCGCCATCGTTGAAATCCAAAACGCTCCTTTAGACCCACCCATCCTCGTCTTTGACACAAACCTCTTTCTCCTCTCCGCCATCGCCTTTTTCACTCTCTGCAAACTCCCTCGTCTCATCGCCCGTCTACGTACACCTTCAGAATGGCTTAACGGCAATCTCATGTTTAGCGTCAACCCAAAGTCTTCAAAGACCAGAGTCGTCAGGATGCAATCCCATCGGTCTACCAAATCCAAAGGCGGGGCTTCATCTCATGGGCATCATCGTCAACAGTCCCACCGCCAGCAGGGTACAGATGACTCACATACCCTCGTGGCTCACGGTCAATTCCCCGTACAGCGTCTCAACGAGAACAATCGCCCAGTAGTCCCACACTACCCGCCACATATTCCTGCATGGCCTCGTATCTTCCGATTTAGCCAAAAGTGGCTTACAATGCGTCTAGACCCAGGTCTTTCCGTCGGTCAAATTATCGTCATGATCGCTTGGTTTTGTGTCCTGCTGTACCCTTCCTTCTTTCAATCGAGTCCTTTTACGGATCCTGTAAGGACGGGTTGGGTCGCTATTTCCCAATTTCCATTCGTCTTTGCGTTTTCGGCAAAGAATGGGATACTCGGTTTGGCTCTGGGATGCGGATATGAAAAGGTGCGTGAATGTCGTCCGTTTCATCACCTTGCTAATGACGACATAGCTCAACGCAATGCATCGATACGTCGGTCGAGTGGTCGTAGTCGCAACAAACATCCACGCCATCGGCTATTGTAAGCTCCTACTTTCACACCCCTCTCATCCACTAACCCTTCCTCAGTCTACAAATGGTCCCTCCAAGGAATATTCATGCGCATGCTCGCTCGCAAAATAACCACATGGGGCCTAATCGGTCTTCTCTTCCTCGACCTTCTCTTCCTCTTCTCCCTCCCCTGGTGGCGTAACCGCGCTTACAACGTCTTCCTAACAACCCACATCCTCTCCTTCGTCCTCGTCTTACCAGCCGTCTACATCCACATGCCACGAACCCTCCCATACGTCCTAACCTGTGCCGGAATCTGCGGAATCGACTACGTCTGCCGATTTCTCAAAACTCGAATCCAAGTCGCACGGATACGTGCTTTACCCGATTTGGCTGCGACCCGCATAGAGATTAGGGGTTTGAACTCGGGGTGGAGGGCAGGTCAACATGTGAGAATTAGGGTTCTTTCAACGGAGGTTACCGGGAAGTTTGGGTGGCTTGAAGTTCATCCGTTTACGATTGCTAGTGTTGGGAATGGGAGTCATGAAGGCATGGTGTTAATTTGTAAGAAGACGGGGACATGGACGAAGGGGTTGTATAATTATGCGTCAGGGAAGAATGCAAATGGGACTGCACCACCGCCAAGTCATCGATTGGAACAAGGACGGAAACATGGATTGGAAAGAAAGGTGAAAGTGATGATCGAAGGTCCTTATGGTGGACCTGGTCATACCATCTTTTCAAGCTTCTCAGCTGCGGTTTTCGTTTGTGGAGGTAGTGGAATTACCTTTGCGTTGGGTGTCATTCAAGATCTTGTTCAGAAGGATAGGGATGCGAAGAGTAGGATCAAGTGTTTGGAATTGATTTGGGTTTTACCTGATCCTTGTAAGTGTCGAGTTTTGGAAATTGGGTATATCTGATCTGACGATTCATCGTAGCTGCGATTACGTCTGTAATCCCATCTTTACTAGCGTTGATTGAAGAAAGCGCGTTTACGCCATTCAACGTATCGATTTATTACACTCGTGCAATCCCTCACGCCTCCTTCTCCTCTCGCACCCAACCCGCTACTCAACAACAACACATCAAAGGACCCTCCTTAACCACCCCAATCCCATCTCCATCGCATTCCCCTCTCACACCTACCACCACACCCGCCGCCCCTCCCTTCAACCCACTAACCTTCCATCCACACCCTCAACTGTCCCTTCAACCCGGTCGTCCAAACCTCCTTGAATCATTCAATAATTTGATTTCAAAGACGGTGAGATATGATGCAGAGAAGGGTGATAAAGATAAACAAGAAGAACCGAATATGGGTGTGGTCGTGGGTGTTTGTGGACCGGGTGAATTGGGTGATGAGGTTGTGAGGGTTGTGGGTGAGTTGGATAGGGAGAGGGTTGGACGCGTAGGGGGTGTGGAGGTTGTTGAAGAGTGAGTATTTCGTTTCGTGTTTGCTGCTTGAGTGCTGATTATTTTTCTTGGATATAGGATTTTTGCGTGGTGAACACACAACGATTGGATTTCATATTTATCACTCCCGACTTGGCGCGGGGATGTCATCCACCTTTTTTTCTTCTTCTTTTGGGCCTTTTTTCTTGTTTCTTTCTTGTACCCCTTCCCCCTCCGCCTTTTTTGACTTTTGACTTCTTGGATCTGGGTATTATCTTCGTGGTTTGGTTTGGTTTAGTCGGTTGGACGACCTGACCTTAGATTCCTGTATCCCCCTTCTCCTTCTTCTCTCTACACTCCGATTCAACGACATCGACATCGACACCCATTGTATCATTCATATCGACATCACCATTTCTCGCCCGATGAACAAACGACTACTACGACTTTATCAAGAATCCCAGCGGGTGGTGCCTATCGCCCCGAGTGGCATCATGGGACCTAGGATCTTTGTGCTCTCGGATCCTCGTCAACTCCAAGTCCATCTCGCCACCGTAGTGGCCGCATGTGGTTATATATGCAGCCCCACCCCACCCCCCGCCTGGTGAACCCATCCAACCAATCCAGAACTATATGTATATTGTACATACCACACTCGACTCTATATTTTATATCCTAAACGCCATTCGTTTTATTTAAATTTTCGACATTCACTATATAGTGCGTGTGTAGAATCACCTTCCATTCATTTTATGTACTGTATGACCCCTCCTCCCCCACGAAGACACCGAATCCCTTGTTGTATCCCTTGTATTATATATACACACACTGTCCTTTTTTGAGTGATTATTACTGCGGATTGCTAGCGATCGATTTTGTCGATATCGACGTCGTGGTATATTGTGTGCACGGCCCGGTAATTACCGGAATTACCCCTGACTCTCTAGTTTGCACTCGATTTTGTTGGCAAGAACCTTTTACCCGTATTATGACGGTGAGGCGTCGATTTAGGTGCAACTCAAAATAGCAGATTGGAGCACAATTGCAAGGTACCAGTGACGCCCGGCCCGGGTCCAACCCTTTCTTTTTACCACTTCGCCTGGCCTGGCTATGGCCATGGAAATTCGATGCTACATCGTCACCAACCACAGCCCAGGATTTCGACTACCCGCAATCGAACTCACCAGCAACCAAGACACCGATGACCTCAGAGAAGCCATCAAAACCAAAGCTTCACCCGCACTTGATAAAATCGTAGTGGGAGTCCCGCTTACTCCTCTTCAAAATCAAACGACCTCTCCCACTGGACGACGATGACCTCGGTACCGCTGTTGCTCATTTATTTTCGGATGGAAAAGCAAAAGAAGATGAGTTGGAAACGCTTGATTGTGTTCGATTGTCTGCTGTGTTTCCGCATTTGCCATTGGGTTTTGAACTGCATATCGTTGTTTGCTTACAAGAAGAAGGTGAGTTGCTTTCAGGTGCCAGTGTCGACTCCTCGATTATCTTGACTTTTGTCCGTTTCTTATAGCTACACCGAAATTTGAAGTTCTGAGTACGTGCTTTCCGTGCCTCTGGGATTTGGGAACCCCTAAACCAACTGATAGTCCGCACTCAAGAGAAAACGCTCCGGCCCTAGTCAGTCGGCCTCCTTCTGAATCTGGAATTACCCATGCCAAGTACTTACGATGATACCACAGTTGACATATCATCAAAACTATTGGGATTGTGGACCACACCCGTTGAATTAGATATTCAGCACCTAAGAAAATATTTCGAAACCCCCCTCGAGCAAGATTGGAAGATCCCTTTATCACATTCTCAGTGGCAGAAACTCTTATTCAAACGAGACGGCTTTCCTCTCGAGAATTGTTTTGACGAAGATCTACAGTCGTTGTTTAGACCGAGCGAAGATGAAATGGCTGATAGGATTTGGTACATGTTCCGGGATGCAATTATGAATGGACCACTCGACCCGACTGGCACCGAAGAGTCTTTACATCAATTCTGGGATACCAACATCCGAACGATCCTCGTTCGATGCCTCAGTGCTGATAGTATTCGGAATAGTAGAAACCAGGGTACTACGGAGGACGCTCAGGAGGCATTCCTACCTCGCCTTGGTATCCTTCTTCGTTGTGTTTGTGTATTCCGGGGAGAAGACAAGAGGCAATCGTTTACGGGGATGCACCCTCAATTGGAACTCAAACAAAAAACTAGATGGGTGTACGACCCGGCTCCTTATATTCTTGGTTGGTCGTCTCCGTGCTCATGCCCCGATTGATTTACCAGTGCTTTACCCAGGATTCGTCACCATTGCAGCCATCCATCGACAGGAAGACCAAACCCTTGGTGTTTGGGATATAGCGAAGGCTGATCTTTCCCCTCGACGTGAACGTATCAGGAGTCTCTCAAGAATGATCAAGCTCTGTGGTATCCTTCGATCGCTTCACCAGGTAATCGGAGACGGTAAAGACGCAGACATGTCCTTCGAGACTTGGTAGGGCGTATTTCTTCCATCGTTAGTCTATGCTTTGTTAATCCCAGACTTAGTGAGGGTGATAAAAGGATTGAATTCGGTCGATCCTACGTACACAAGGTCTATGGGTTAGGAGGTCATGATGAAGACCACACAAAAGAACGCATCACCCATCTGCAGGCGGTCTATACGTTCTTGGCTTTGAAACACGTTCCTAACGTGGATCGGCTT
The DNA here is from genome assembly GCA_004369065.1 of Pluteus cervinus. Classification (NCBI taxonomy): domain Eukaryota; kingdom Fungi; phylum Basidiomycota; class Agaricomycetes; order Agaricales; family Pluteaceae; genus Pluteus; species Pluteus cervinus. Next base: position 56,624 of record ML208320.1, on the reverse strand, counting down.
AGGAAGGCTGAAATCCTGCACCCCCGGCGTGGCTCATACGTTGATCTGGAGCCAAGAGGCATCAACCCAAATTCAATGTCACTTTTGGATGTCCGCAATGCTGTGGTTTGCGTTCTTGAAGCTCTTCAGGTACTCCTGATTAATATTACCATTCACTCTTAGTAAACTAATACCCGCACTAGGTAATGCACGCTGATCCAGCAATATTCCACCGTGATATCCGCTGGCCAAATATCATGCAAAGCCGCGAAGACGCTTCTAAATGGTTTCTGACTGGGAAGATTCTTCCTTTGTCCCGACCAAAGCAGCAAAACGTTTGAATCGTCATGAGCATTCACCAAAGGTATTCGAAGATGATCATGGTGCAGAGGTGGATATCTGGGGGGTTGGGCAGCTTCTGGTTTCAATGCCAATTGTCGGACAGCACAGTGCAGCCCTATTAGCAGCATTTGGTCGAAGGTTGATGGATGGACACTATCGTATATACACGTACTAGGCCTAATTCTAATAATTACGAGTGATTATGGTCCCGATAGGTCATCTGAACTCGTAAGTCCCGAACCGTCACTGTTTAAACTTGATCCTACGCGACCTCCTTCCCTGATTTCGTACGAAATCTGAGTATTTGATTCCAGGACCGGATGTGGGCACATAGGCTGAGGACGAGCCACACCAACGGCAGATTTTTCCAAAGTGAGCTGGGCCACTGGCAGGAGATCGGGAGTGCTAGTGGGTAGTGGCCCCTGTGTTATTGACTGGACGACGACAACTTGGGTAATTGTTGGGCCATTGGTTGGGGGAAGCACCAACACAGGGGGTGACGATGTGACCTCCGGAGAATGTAAGGCGACTCTAACTAAGATAAGCGTAGGGACAATGACCTGCCGGTGGACAAGCACACGTCATGGGGCAACTTCTTAGATACTTAGACTATCACACTCACCACGATTGGGGTGACACCCGCCCTCATAAGGATCTGTGGTCAGAAGGTGGGTATGATTATAGGAATGATATTTCATGAAGTTATCCTGACGTTTATGTTCATCTGATTGCCGAAGCCAAAGTTCAAGCACAAGTAGGTGGGATATATTAATCCCGTCTCCACTCTAAAAATCATTCAGCGATATTTTGGCACTGGTAAAACCGAACTTACAAGAAGATAAACACTTTTTGGTATCGTTTGGACGTCTCCAATGCTTTACTAGCTTTCATTTGACGGATAGCCCACCATATTCGTCCAGCTATTGGAACCTCTGGTGAGTTGGGGGTAATAAAACACAGACCAATGCCTACCTGTCAACGAGGTGACCAAGATGTTGAACGTGATCGCCGTGATTGGGTAGATGATAGCCCAGCGATGTAGTTGGGTATCTATTCCTTCAAGGACAATGCCAGACGCTGAGAGGCAAGCAGTAAGACTAATATTGCCGAGTGTTGTTCATCCCCGAATCAACATACCAGTAGCTACCACGAGAAGCAGACCAGGTCCAATTACAACACGAAGACTGGGATCCCAGATAACATAGCAACGATAGAGCTAGCTAGAAGCTATAAACGAGCTCCACAGAGCAGGAGAGAGGTTTACCAGGATAGAATCGGAGATGGTGCTAGATAGGATGTACGAGGTTAGATCTAGTTGTTTTAGAGTAGACGATACTTACTTGCATGCTACGTATATGATTAACATAGGATATAGTTGTTTGAATGTAAGAGAACCGTTCAAGAGATGCCGAAAGAGGAGAAAGTAGGAGTAAGTGATGCTCCCAGTTGAAAGGCAGAACAGTAGACAGGCGGACGACAGGAAAATGTAACCAATTGAAGTGCGTCGACTGAAAAGTAAGAAGATACATAGGCAGCATAGGCCAAGGTATACACCTGGGAGAAATGTTAGAGGTCGAAGTCAGGACTAGGCAATTCAGTGGCAAGGACCCCACCATATAGTATCGTCTCGAACTACCACGATGTGGTGTCAACAAAGCAGGCTCTAGATAGACGGGTCAATTAAACACCAAGACAGCGGCAACATATGGGTTCGGTGTATTGGGAAATCCATAGAGCCGTTCAGGAGAGAGGAGATTGGCCGTCGAGGAAGGGCCTGACGCCATGAATGTCAAGACTCAAGGGAAGTGTAGATTGATCCTTTCGACGAGTGCAGTGCTAATAAACACTCATTCCTCGTGGTTATATCCCCTCCGAGTGCTGTGGATCCAAGGATAGACCATGTCGGGTACGGTTGAAAAGATGTCCGTTGGTCAGTTGGGTGATAGATGCTATTGAGTTTACAGCAGCCCTGCGGGCTGTCACGACAGGTTGGAACTGACGGAGTGACTGGATTTGGAACGGATGTAGCATTCATAACTATGGGTGGATAAAAACAGAGCACACCGTATCATCCGGAAGTTGATCGTGTGAAAGTTGCAAGCTGCTGTTATGTTATTCCGTAAGTCCAGGCGGCTCATGTTCGCCACACTGTCGAAGGCAACCACATTGAAGGGCTCCTCCGAGTTCAGTGCTCAAGCGCTCAGCATCGACGTTGCAAGTATATGAAGCTAGTACGGGTGCTTTCGATACGTCTTTGAACCCCGGAGAAGTTTCCAGCGGATAAAGTCAATCAGACTTACCACCTCCGGTCCTGGTGCTGTATCTTCAACAGGTTGGACTCTGAGTGCCACTTCATCTGAGAGGTTCTATGTACGTCGTTTTCCTGGCGCTTGACTTTTTTCACCTTGCACACTCCTCATACAGTCCTCCGAACTTTGAGGGTTCTCAGACCACTTGACTGGTCAAGTTACCCCTTCTTCGTTTGATTATCCACAAAGCGCATTCTACGGAGAGACCAAAACCTTTGCGACCCATGTCTTCTTGCGCCTCCCACGACACCGGGGTGTATTCACTTTTTCTTTGGGGTCAACTTACACACTCTCGATGTCACCTTTTACGTCTGTCTGGTCTAGACTGTTAAACCCCTTGGGGGTTAATGTCGAGTAAGGAAAAAGCAAGACTTTCGATGGCAATACGGTGTCGTTCTCGTTGCTATGCTCCTCCGTTATCTGACACTTGTCGAGACACTCTAGACCTGTCAGGACCATACTGCTCTATCCCTGCTCAGGGTGCCCCAGTCCTATCTATAATTTCATTCAAGTTCGTGAACGTGCAAAGTGGTACATGAGAACGCCGTTGGTCGTGAAATGTGTACGACGTCAACGTCAATTTGACTTTGAACTGGGAATGTGTATTTGGTTGCTTGATTTCTGAGTGCTCAGAGATCTTTCCGGGTACAATAATCTCTCTGTGAGTATCCCTACTTCTAATCTCGTCTCTCGTGTGTATGATCTGAATATACTCTAGTGGATTTCCAATGGTGCTCACCATGCTGGAAAGCATGACGTCGCTCAGCACATTGCCAAAGTGTCAAAGCTTGAACGAACCATTCCTATTTTTCCTTTGTCCGTATATAGGCCATCCATGGCCAATCTTGTTTTGAACAAATTATCGACCACCTCAAAAGGATAACGACTAAACTGCGGATGTCAACGTAATGGAAGACGATGTCTCGTTAGCTTTCGTACTCCAATGGAAGGGTGTGATTCAGCGCCGGGTTGATAAGCCTTTCTATTACTACCTCCTTCCTTTTACTCCTCCGTACCTTCTTTTTAACCCCCCTTCGTTTTTTGTCTCTTGGGATGCCGGCGCCCACAACACCTTCACCTACGGGGAGTGCACAACAACAACCTGGTTCTACTATGGGGTCACAAGCAGCAACGAGTGCAGGAGACGTTGTGGACCCTCGTTCAGTCGTCGTCACCGTTGATTGTTTTATCCTAGCCCTACTCGGCCTTCTCATCCTTCTTCGTCTTCCTCGCGCGCTCGTTCGATTGTCCAAGTTCGAATGGACAAGGGGTCATTTCTTATGGTACGATCCCACTCCTCGGCACCTACCCTCGTATATCGACTTCAACAACTCCGCTGCCCTATCAACATTTGGCCTCAGGCGGTTGGAGAGCACCAAAGGACGTGGTCATACTGAAGCCAAAGAGACGCTCGAAAAAACCAATCATGGCGCCACCATTCAAACTGTCGAACATCACGTACACGCTCACGCCCAACATGGTATCTATGACACCTACCCCCCTTCTAAACCCAAAGGGAATCATCCTCCGAACCTTCCGATAATTGCATCTCCCTCGACTCTCGTAACGCTTCCCCCAATTCCTATCCAGGCATTGGCACCTCCACGACATATCTCTTCATGTCCATCACTCCTTCGTCTCTTCGAACAACCTCTTAGATCGAGGTTTGTACCAGGATATTCTTGGAACCAAGCCATCATCTTGGCTTTGTACTCGTCATGTATTGCCTACCCGGCATTTTATAGGTCAAATCCATTCACCGATCCCATTCGGGCTGGTTGGATTGCCATGTCACAACTTCCATTTGTTTTCGTGCTGGCGACGAAGAACAATGTACTTGGTACCTTTCTCGGTTTAGGTTACGAAAAGGTCAGTCGTTAAATAAGTTCAAGTCAAACAATTGACTGACATTCACCCGTATAATCAAATAGCTTAATTTTGCACATCGATTCGCTGGGAGAATCCTTGTTCTTGCTGCTAACGTTCACGGCATAGGATATTGTCAGTTTTCTCACCTTATCGCAAAGATTACAGCGCCCTGACAGCGCTCAATTGCGTGATATGATTACTTTGCAGTTTACAAATGGACGGCAGCTGGAAATTTCAAAACTGCCATCAGAGGCCCCGGAAACACTTGGGGTTTGGTCGCCCTCGTCTGTTTAGACGTACTGTGCTTGTTTTCTACAAGCTTTTGGCGGAAGAGGTTTTACAGCGTGTTTTCTCTCACCCACATCGTTGGTATCACTCTGGGACTTGTAGCTGTAAGTCCACCATCATCTTAAAGCTGCTATAAAGAAGCCACTGACGTGAATTTTCGGTGTAGCTCTGGAACCACCGAGAGACCTCAGTTCCCTTCGTAGCAACAGCCATAGGACTTTATATCCTCGACCACGTCCTTCGACTCCTCAAAACTCATCCATGTACCGCCACACTCCGACCTCTCCCCGGCCTTCAAATAACACAAATCGAAATCCCCAAACTCAACACTGGCTGGCGAGCAGGTCAACATATCCGCATCCGCGTCTTATCTTCAGGGTTAGGATGGTTCGGCTGGTCCGAAGTTCACCCTTTCACAATTGCAAATGCCAGTCATAGCGATGTAGATATCAATCACGATCACACGCAGACGCTCGGTGACGGTAACGGCGGTGATGGTATGGTCCTCCTTTGCAAGAAAGCTGGGAATTGGACTAGCCGATTGTATGACCTTGCCGGAGCGGAAGGTTACTTCGGAGCGTCCGGGACAGGAAAAACTGTCAAGGTGCTCGTTGAAGGCCCATATGGTTAGTTTAAGAATATTAAATGGATGCTACCCTCTCCGAGTCGTCCTTGACCTTCGTCATGGCTCCTATACACTGCCTGACGGGTGCGAAGCGACCGCTTCTCGAACTGACGACACTGTTTCATCTCCTTCTCTCGTTGTAGCAACTATTAACGCTTGGCATTACAGGCGGACCTGGACACGCGATATTCGCTAGCTATTCCGCAGCAATTTTCATCACTGGAGGGAGTGGAATAACCTTTGCTATGGCAGCCATTCAAGAGTTGATACGGGAAGGTGCGAAGGGCCGAAGCAATACCAAAGTCGTTGAATTGGTGTGGGTAGTTCAAGATCCAGGTACGCATTGACTTTTTGCTTTTAGTTCGGTACGAGCAATGGCACGCGCCGCCGCCAATCCCCACCAGGAGGCTGGAGAAGCTGATATCCCTGTCCTTTCCGTGCCACATCTCCCCATTCTCTCTTTTTTTGAGTTCGGATTTGACACTAACAAAACTAAATTGAACGGTCAATAGGTTCCATATCGCCTCTCTTACCAACCCTTTCCGCCTTAGTAAAACAGAGGGCGCACACGTCTATCAGACTTTCAATACATTATACTCGGGCGCTAACTCGGAAGGTATCGCTTACACAGGAAGAATTGCCGTCGCGCTTGTCGATAAAACCTGGACGACCTGACATGGTGAAAGCGATAGATTTGGTGATTTCACGTAGATTAGAAATTCAAGCTAGGAGGCAAGGTGGCGCTGGTCGCCTGAATGGACTCCTAGTTGGAGTCTGTGGTCCTGCATCTCTGGGAGATGCCGTGGTAGAAGCTATCGGCGGTCTTGAGCCACCGAGGAAGAACCAAATCGGTGGAATTGAACTGCATGAAGAGTAAGTCCCACACATCCAATTCTCTTGTCCTCTCACGTTGATGACGTTTACTCCCTTGACCCTGGTACAATAGGGTTTTTGGGTGGTGATACTTTTCCGTACCTTGGTGTCTGTTTCCACCCGTTTCCATGTGCTCTGTAGATCGTCGCCTATCCCTGTACCGTCACCTGCGCGATAGAGCCTGAGCTAGACTATCTTCAGCTTGCAATACAATGCTTACCATCGCCACATCCATATTTCGATTTGGTTGGAAGCGATACACATCAGGGTTTGCATATCCGAAATTGAAACTGCCGACTTTAGTATGTTGAACCCCAGAGAACCTGACACTATAATTTCAAGTCCGCAGGCACCACAAGGAGGAACCCGAGGAAGAAAGGTCCGAGTTGTGCCACCCAAGCAGACCAAGAGAGAGGAAAGGACACCGGACGACACCTGGTTTTTTTCTCCCCTTGGTTGCTCCCTTTTCCAGAGACGAAAATCCATCGCATTTCTGATGGACGGAGCTGACAGGCGGAGAGAATAATTAGGATGTATTATAGATACTAATTCGTGTAATGCGTTTCTAGATCCAGCATCGAGAACCTGTGATCGAAATCGTCAAGACTAAATACGAAGGGGGAAAACGGTTCATCCGTACCAAAGGGCCCGTGTGCGTGTCAGTCGTTATAACTCGTCATGCAACCCAAGCGTCTGTTTTGCAATATGCATTACTGAGCCAATCCAATGCCACAAAAAGGTCTCGTCCTCCTCCCCTGACAAATAATACACCGCCCGACGTTGCATAACATGCAGATGTTGTGGCAGATATTTGAATAGACCCGTCAAAAGTAGGGTCAATAGAACGGTAAGAAAACACGCTATTCGACCAGAGGTCAACCAAACAGCGTTGGTATGAGGCAGAAACAGGACTCACCAACCGTGATTTTCTCCCATGGTTCAAGCATGGACAGGGAGAGGTTGGCTTCAAACCACATTCTCTTTCTCCAGAAAAACTTGCCAAGTTTACTTTGCGGTTGTCGCAAGTAGGAAAAGTCAGGTCTTGGTGGGGGCATCTTCGCCGTGCTCGAGGCGCTGTTGGTGGACATGGTGGTGGAAAGAGTGAAATTTCGACGTTTCCATCAACGCCGATGGTGGTCACCTTGCAAAATTCCCACGTCCGGAATTTATGAGTTATCAAAATTGTCAAGCCAATAGCTACGGTATAATGTAGATTACTATCAAGCTGTATGGCTCGTAAATACTTTTACATCACGACGCAGCTTCCGCCGGCCCTCGTCGATATCTTTCATAGAGATAAGAGCACGGTCTTCGGGCATGCGTGCCAATTGAGCCTTGGACCGGACTCGCGGTCTGTTCTTGACATACCACTCCCAGGCAAATCGAACAACTTCGCCATCAGCATCATACGGTGTGGGTATTTCAGAGTACCCGGGCCGAGCAGTCGGATGTCGTACGTAAATCGCTGAACAAGTGGCGAACGAAGGCTCGATGTAGGCAGGAATAAAGAGCCAGGGCGATGCATATGGCGGCAAATAGAACGGTGTACCGACTTTCTGTTCAGGATCGGTAATACCCTCGTTGGTTTTGTCGTAGTCGTTTACGTCGTCGTATTCGCCGGTTTGGGGCTTGAAGAAGCGAATGGCCTCGGGGTCAACAGAAACCATATCACCGGGAGCTAATCGGGTGTTTGCATTTTGGTGCTATGGCAGGACGTTTGAACATGTGATGCACGAAAAGTTATTCACATACCTTTTTGCCGTTTAGTCGAACGTTTCCGTGGATAACAAGGCGCCGCGCCTCGTACACACTGTGGGCGAAGCAAGACCGGAAAAGGAACACATCAATCCTTCTTTCCACCTCGGAAAACATCAAACTTCCGACGGGGGGCATGCCCTTAGCCTCGAGCTCTGCCTCGTAGTCCTTCTCCTTCTTCTTTCTCTTCGCAAACTCCTCTAACTCAGCCATGTCACCGATGACTTGTCTGCGCGGACGAACATCTGGAATGGTCTCTGGCAAGTACCAGCGCTTGAAAATCTTCTCGTTTATAAAATCGCCATGATACGCCCGCACGACAGCCTTCGACCTCCAGCGTTGCTGAAAAAGCGTCGCAGAGGTTCGGGTGAACCTGATTGCATCGACCTTGTTCCCGACAGTTCGGTTCCAAAGGTTGAAAAGGTTCTTTGGACTCCAGCTCTGTGCAAGAAAAATTGAACATTCGGAAGCAAATACCACAAAGCACGCACCATTCTGGGCAAAGCCCTTTTGATATTGAAAATCCCAGCATCGCGCATGGTGCCTTTCGAACCAAGTGAACGCCGGACGACAGACTGAGAGAGTAAGGCAGAAAAACCCGAAGCGCGACTCGGACAACGCCACTCGTAGCACGTGGAAGGAAATCTCTCACCAGGGTCCCAAACAACTCAAGAAACAACTTGCTCAATTCCTGAATTACTGCCACCAACTGACGCGAAGCCACGCTCAGTACATTATTGATGCGCAGGCTCGGCCAGTGGTACGTCGCAGTGCCAAACTTCTGCGCGTTTACTTACCCATCCGCAAATTTTCAAACCGCCACTTGAATCCAGGATTCCAAGGAGTGAGCACACGCGTACGTATACTAGCTTATCATGAGCGCTCTAAACCCCTTTAGCCACCGGTGGCTGCTCCCTACTCGTCTGAAGCGACCCTCAGGAGCTGCCAGTTACTGCCCCCGCACTTACCTGGACCCTCGGCACCTTGAATTCGTCAGCTGCTCACAATGAATTCAGCATCTTATCATCATCTGATTGTGTTTTGGGGGTTCTTCACTGACCTGCCCAGTCTATCCATGAGGTCTTCGCTCTCCGTTCGCATTGTGAGTTCAGTTCCTTACGAGGGAGTATCGGGATTTATTTCGCGTGTGGTGTTGTAGCTCATGATCAAATGTTCACCCGGCGCTTGATCACCCCCAAATCGGTTGGCGGGATTACATCCCGGCTTGGAAGTATATATCTTGAACTTTGCATGGGAACCGAAAGAAATCACGAGAGCAGCGGTCGGCTTCTTGAATGTAAATTTTTCGATCTTCTTTCCTTTCTTCGTACTTTTTTTTGCTACCACCTGGACCTATCGTCCTATGATTTGCACGTTGCCCCAGTATTATTCCTCACCACACACGATAATTAAACCTACTGTCCATCTCTGACCATGACCACCAGCTCTCTTCGAGTGATCACTGGAATGGAAGTTATGGAACTGGCCAAATGGACCTAGATGGACCGAATCTCGGAAGCAAAAGCACGCGCTAGCCCCTCGTTTTGGCAAGATCTGATGAGAAAGTCAATGCACGCTAAATTTTGGACACCAGGGGCAACTCTATAGACCAAACTGATTGGTTCAAGGCCAGGGCATAGAGTAAAAAAACATGTTGCAGCCCTGCCACGATCAGAGAGGTACCTCTGCCTCGTCCACCACATCCTCATTCCTGGATATAAATATCGTTCAAGACCCGGACAATGTTTATTCGGTGAGTCCGTCACCTCGCTACTTAAACCATGAATTCCATCAGCTCGGCCTTGGCTTCGTCCCAGCCCACTGCCTCGATGATGTCGACAATTCCCCAGGAAGTTGTGGACCACATCATCGATTACTTCCACGACGATAGGAAGACGCTCGTAAGCACAAGCTACGTTTGTCCTTCTTGGCACGCATCCAGTCGCGCACATCTCTTCTATCGCATCGACCTCACTGTTCCTGATCCACTTTACGGTGATTACGACGACGGCCATTTCGTTACCCCACCATCCCCCTTGAAGAAATATCAACGGCTCTACGGACTCCTGGTTCACGATCGTGGTATTGCCAACGCCGTGAAGGAGTTGACCATCAGCAATGCACATCAATTGGGCCCCTCAGCTTGGGCTAGTGTCGAGCCCACTCTCGCCCTCATCCTTTGCAAACTCCATTGCGTCCGCGTCATCCGGCTTTCCGAAGTGTACTTCAATCATCTGAAACCCGACTTCCAAAATGCTCTGTCCCAAGTTTGCTCTTCGTCCACGGTTTCCCTTCTCGATATCTCTAATTGCAACTCTCTTACTTGGTCCACCTTCGATGACATCACGGGCGCTCCCAACGGGCTCCGCTCCCTGCGGATGGCATTTGTTCGCGCCCAAAATGCCAGCCTCGGATTTGTGAAGGAAGAACCTCCACTCTTCCTTGTCAAACCACAGAGCCTGACTATAGAGTCCTCTCTCGATCCCGTCATCACCTGGCTGATGCACCCGTATTCTACCGTTAGCCTCTCTGACCTTCGAGAGCTCCGCCTCACGCATCTCGAGAACATACCCAACCTGAACGACCTAGTTTATGGGTTGCTCGACGTGGCTGGAGGCTCTCTCGAATATCTCGAACTGTGGGCCCCTTCCGGTATGCAATTTTCTTTCCCCCCAAAGACCTTTGAGAACGGTTACTCATCCTACTTTCACAGGAAAATGCTCGACAGGCGGTCCACCGCCTGGACCAATGGGAAAACTTGCAGACATCAACCTTACGCCCAATCTTCAGGAACTCCGGATCGCTGGGCTCCATTTTTCTCGACAAGTCTGTCTTGTCGCGGCGGCCACGGTCTTCTTGATTGGCGCTACAGCCCCACTCAACCTCCGAAAGTTTTCCATCCTTGCCAACGTCGAGTCTGACTCTCCCAAGGGTCATGACCTTGACTGGGCAGCATGGAAGGGTCTCGATGAGGTACTCTCGGGCCCGCTGTTCAAGCCGTTCGAAAAATTAGAAGTCACCATGCTTATACAGGGGCAAGGAATCCCCGAGCACTATCGTGCTAATCTCGTCGAGCAATTCCCCCGACTCCACGAACGCAAAATCCTCTCCGTAATCATTGAGCATTAATTTCCATCGCTCCAGCCAGGCCTCGACCATTCCCCAGGTTTTTTAAATCAGCTATTCAATAGACAAAACTAATAACCATCGTATGTATATCTACCATCACAATTTCATTTTCGCTCCCTGCATCCCTTTTACAATTTTGTACTTATCCAGCCTTCGACCTTCATTTCCGTCCATGAGGATCGCCTCTCCCACCGCTCTCCCATTTTATCACCTCAAAAGTCCCCACGTCATTAACATAACAACCCCATTCGTATTTTACTTCACTCGCAAGCATCATAATCACATCTCACCCCCTCGCCGCGCCGCTCCGTTTATTCACTGTATAGCATCACGCCCCAACTCGCATACGTCTCAAGTCCAAGCGCAGCTCCGTCCTACCTGCGTAAAACTAGCTATCAGCCTCATCGGCAATATTGAAATCGAATAAATGTACCATTCTCTCGTTCCCGGGTCATATTTCAGTTCTTATAGACTTGCTTTCTGTATAATCACATCGCTGGCAGCCTGATTGGTTCGATCTCATCCCTTCTCTCCAAGGTTTTCCCTCGTACAGGGAAACCGCCTGTCGTCCCCTCGTGTCGTTTCATTGCCGTAAGTTTTGCAAAGTACAAAAAATAGGCGGGGTTCTGTTACGCACCTTCAGCCCGCCCTGCAAGTTGCCACTTGATCATGACAAACTGTTTGACGAACGGGATGTGACATCTTCCAATCTTCAAACTTAGGGAACAAAAGTTGTTCAACAACCCCGAGTAGACCCCCGTGCCTGGTTTTTGAATTTGAAACTGCCAGTGGATAGCATGGCGGTCGTTTCAGCCAGAGAACCCGGTGTGCGACACTCAGACTAACGTAGCCTGTACCTGTTTGACCCCCGAAGACGTGGGCCAAGGCCTCGGGAACAGCCCGTCGGATCCTATGGTTACTCGAACAAGTCCAGAGGCTGGTCAGTCCACTTCGCGGAACCGCTAGTGGCAACAACTGTCCGGAGATAGAATAAGAATGACAACGTCTACAGGCATGATAATACGCTTCTAAGTAATAGCGAGTTCGCCATCATATCAACATATCGACAGATGGAGCCAGGAACGGTCTTCCAATACAATTGGTGCATGTACATCGCACTTAACTGAGATAACCTCCTGCCATCCAAAGTTGTGAACTTACTTGTCCTGTCATACATCCTCCGTGCATGTTCCTAACCCATGACCATCCGTCCGTCACTGATAACGAAAGGCAGAAGATAATTTCGAGAAAGTCTAGTGATAGGTAAATCCCTCCCTCGTGGCGCGCCAAACCCCAGGGCAGATGTCGTCGGTCATTTACCACGTTTTTCAAAGTTTCTTCCGTTCCGCAACGTAAAGGCGCTCAGCAGGAGTGGGTCCTGATAGACTCTCCACTCCACCTGCCAATATCCCCACGCGCATCATTGACAGCAACTGTAGTTCACACATCAGGGTTTAAGCCATGCAAACTCCAGACCACGACAATTTAATAACTCAAGAAACACACGTACGTTATGTGCAGCATTAGAGTGGGTATAGATGCCACCGAAGAAGGATGGCGTCATATCCCTACCCGTGTTACTTGTTAATAGCGCCCGACCGCCGGGATGGTTGTCGAGGAAAGAAGTGACGTCGTGAATGAACCCCGACACCAGTATGAGCGTTCGTGTTCGTGATTCCGCCTGGACTGAAATGAGATTGAGGTCAAGGAGTGAACGGAGGCGTAATGGAGCCGAAGGACTTACAAGTTTCCCAAGAAATGATGGGTAGGGTTTCTGGAGGTTCGGGCCAGTCGAGAGACTCTTGAACCCGTTTCAGCTTTTTTAGTTCCATTGACAGAGCCCCCTTCTTGATTTCATTGCTCGGGAACAAACGAAGATTATTTGCTAGCCCAACCACTCCACAAAGTGCGATAAACCACTTCGTCGGATCATACTGATACCAAAGAAATGCGTTCCTATAATCCATCGGGAATTGATGGTGAAAGTTGTGGTATCCCTCGCCCATGGTGAGGATGGCGGATAGAAGGTGATCCCGAGGGGTAAGCGCATCGTCATAAGGTGCTTCGCCTAGCCAATGAGCGATAGAGTTAATGCAAAATGTACTCTGCCCATCATGCCGTTGTATGAGCTCACTGCGGAAAGGAAAGAACAAAACCACGTACGTGATGGGCAACAGTCAAACGGAATGCGCCCGCGTAGCAGAAGCCACCCATCCAATCGGACCAAACGAGACCCGGAACGATAGCAGGGACAAGGTAGCCAAACGCCACAGCAAGGGGGAAATACCAATTATGTTGCCAGCGAAGTAATGGGTCATTTCGAATGTCAGAAACATCAGCGCCCCCGGAACGGAGACTGGATTTGAAGACCATCCAACCGAGGTGCGTCCATAGTAAGCCGCGACTTGAATCATAAGGGTCCTTCTCCGTGTCCGTGTGTCTGTGGTGTGAGCGGTGGGCACGAGCCCACCAATAGCAAGAGCCCTGGACAGCACTTGTTCCGCCAAACAACAAGAAGCACTGCAGCGGGAACGTCGCGTTATAGGAGCGGTGAGACCATAATCGATGATACCCTGGTCCAACGTTGAGTGGCGTTAAGAGTGGAGCTTCGAAATGTCATACCAGCAGTGATCCCTTCAGGCCTTTAGTACCAAGCGAGAAAGGAAGCAAGGGACGTCGTGCTCACCTAACATCGAGAAGATATAGTAAACGATCGAGAAAATGGCTGTATGTCGATGACATGGTACGAAGCAGAGCCCATACCCTGCAATTGCTGGCGTAATGAGGAGAATCGCAACGTTGAACCATCGAACGCCAACGATTGGGGGGAACTTCTCTGCGAGAGCCATCAGAAGAGAATGTAAGGAGGAAGGTGCGGGGGTGATTCTCTGGTCTTAAGCCGGCGAGAAATGGGCTCTTAAAACGGGCAGACATGCGAGCAACGGAGATGGCGAATTGAGTGACAAGCTCAGTCTCACGAAAAGGGAAGGCTGGACGCGGAGGCGGACTTAACCCGGGCACTTGTTTGAGCATCAGCAGACGGTGAGATGCTGTATCGTTGTGTAGAATTCTACGCAAAAAGAGCCGGGAGCATAGCAATGCACGAGCGCGGACTCCTGCAACCGTACCCCGTTAGGTGGCCAAGAATCCAATTTGAGTATGATATATGGACCATCAGACTTGAGGTAAGCTACCTCGATGCGGATCGTTGCCTCGAACTGGACCTCGAGTCTGAGGAAAAATTGAATATGGAAGGACCTACACCGTACCCCCCGGTTGAAAAAGTCACATCCTATGAAAGAAGCGTAGAAATGAGGCCAATCGATGAACCAGGCTTCCGGTAATAGCCGTCTATCCGCGACAATTGTGAATGTAAACAGCCGGGGAACTGTAAAAAGCGCCTCAACGATGGCACCCTTTATGTCGCGTGCAGGGTAGTTCAGATCGGCGACTTGGGACGCGTGTGGGGGTGCTTCAGGACGAGGCGTACCAGATCCAGCGAATGTTCGGACCGCGTCCAACAGATTCTGAAGGTTACAGTGGGTCACCGGAGACGACTGGCTGATCGGGATTCCGTTCTGTGCGACCTCGGATGAAATTCATGTAGATCCTTCAAGTTCGGATGAACGACGAGAAACGGGGCTGCTGTAAGTGGTTTTCCAGGGTGCTCCTCACGATAATGAGGAGCCTAAAAAGACAATTTGCAGCCCGATGCGAATGTCACGGACATCAGGGTGACAAGCGGGCGTCCTGGTGAGCTCGGTGGACAACTTGGCCATCTGGCAAACCGGGTTTCCCGAGTCATGGGGCGCGAAAGATGTCCAAGACCAGCGTTGAGCGCAAGCTCGGGGTAGAATAAACGAACAACGAAGACCGGCAAGATAAGGAGCCAAGGTGTAAAATGCTGTAGAGATTGGGATAGGCAATGGTGTTGATCCTTGGAATTGTTGGATGAACAACACAAACTTGAACTTCGGCTACCTTTCACATTGAATTTACCCGGCCCGCCGCGGTTCGACTGCTACCCCAACCACCTGAGCGCACCCTTGTACTACAGAAAAGGCTCCCCTGATCCTGGCGTCTACTTGTACGTGGCCGGTGACGCTGTTATCATCTTCGTACACGGTCATCTGATAGCTTTTGCAGGGATCCATTCTCACCAGAGACACATTAGTAGAAAAGAATCGCAATCATGCGACCTCCCAAGCTATTTCTCCTCTTCGTATCACAGCCCTCGTTCCATAAACTATCTCCTGTTCTCACATGGAAAACTTAAAGGAGGAGCACAGGGTGCCCAAACCACAAGTGCAACCAGAGACACCTAAACCAGAGCCCACTGGAAGCACCTCAGTCCAAATGCTCGTTCTCTCAGTCGTTATCTCTCTCGTATCTTACGGGATCTTTGTCTATGGAACAGCGGATTCAAACTCTATTCCTTCACAATTGCCCCCTCAGTCCGTAGTATGTTTTTTTTCTTCCCATGCCCCCTCGAGGCCGAGGAACACGATCTCACCAAACTGATTCCGATCTCCCGAACAGTTTGTCAACCCCCAATCCTTTGCGGTCCTCGGACAGACCAATTCTCTAAGTGTCTCCGCATTCAGGAACTCCTCATTCACACAATTCTTCAATCCGACAAACACCGAACCTCCGTTCTTCCAAATCTTCGATCCAGGATTCCTCGACATCCTAGGACCAAACCCAACCTTCAACCAAGTAGCCTCAAACTCTACCTTTGCATTCGCACATGAAGCACCCGTCTATGTTCCCGAATTAAACGAAGTTTTCTTCGCTAGTAATGACGGAGGTCCCCTCGGAATGAGCGGTCTCAATGAAAACAGCAAATATGGAAAAATCAACTTGACAACAGTAGAGGCAGCCCTTTCCAGAACAACCGCAAGGGGTGTTGCCGTGAATGTCCCAGTCACTGAGGTAAATGTCCTTCCTTAAACTTCCTCCAGGTGCGCATTTTTTAACTTCCTCCTTCCCTCGATGTAGTTGGACCTACCCGACACCATTCAAATGCCAAACGGGGGCACCGGACCCTACTTATCCAATCTCCTTTTGATAACATCTGGTCGTGGTACCAGACCCCCAGCAATCGCCCTCGTAAACCCAAACTCGCCTAACAACGTCACCATCCTCTTAGACAACTTTTTCGGTCGTCAATTCAATTCACTAAACGATATCAAAGTCCATCCAAGCGGAGCATTTTTCTTCACCGACCCAACGTAAGTCCAAGCCCGAGCCAACCGCAAACAACCGCTCGGATCCCTTCCTCCACCCATGAGGAAACAATATAAACTCAATTACCGCTTAGATACGGTTTCCTCCAAGACTTCCGTCCACCCCCAGTCCTTCCAAATCAAGTATACCGATTTGATCCTTCTACTGGTGCAGTCCGAGTGGTCGCCACGAACTTTGATAAGCCCAACGGAATAGCTTTCACCCAAGACGGAAAAATCGCTTATGTGTAAGCCAAATCCTTCGCCCCTACCCACACCCGACTTGCTCCCTTTTCCCTTTTCAATATACGCATTGGCTCCCGAGCTTGAAGTTTCCTTGTGCTCACTTCTCCCAAATAGGACCGATACAGGTGCTGGAAACGGCTTCTTCCCAAATAACCAGACAGAACCTGCCACAATGTTCGTACCCCCAAATCCTATATTTATCTTCTAACCCAGGGCCATATGCTGCATGACGCATTCACTCACACCTACCTATTCATAGCTTCGCATTCGATGTCGACCCCGTATCCCAAATATTCTTGAACCGTCGAATCTTCGCATATGCTGACACCGGAATACCAGACGGCATCCAACTTGATACGAATGGTAACGTCTATTCAGGATGTGGTGACGGCGTCAACGTTTGGAATCCAGATGGCGTCTTATTGGGGAAATTCTTCTTGGGCTCCGTCTCCTCCAACATGATATTCGCAGGCCCAGGCAGACTCGTCATTAACGCAGAAACAAAAATGTTTGTTGCACACATCGCAGCAAGCGGATTCCCTTCACCATTCCCTTGATTTGCCTTCAATTCAATATATTGCGATCCTTCTTATTAGTGTACATCGAGACAGATTACCGTGGAGGAAATGCAATCTTTGAAAGAACCAGAAATAAGGAAAAAGTGTAAACTCATAATTTTTATGCAACGACGTGTCCTCTATTGACCCTTGGCTTTGGCGGCCATCTTCCAAGAGTTAGTTGATTCGAGATTAAGCCAGAGAGCCGGAAACTTACCAAGTTGAGAGCTGACCCAGCCTTGAACCATTCAATCTGGCCTTCGTTGAAGGAGTGTGCGAGGGGTATTTCCTAGCGAGAGGTCAATAACAAAACCAACGGAAAACTTGAGAGGACTTACATCCTTGCTTCCATCGGCGTGCTTAGCAACGAGAGTCAAGTTCTTTCCGGGTGCGAAGCTTTCCAACCCAAGAATGTCAACACGGTCGCTGGGTTGGAGCTTGTCGTAGTCAGCAGGCTCAACAAAGGTCAAAGCAAGCATGCCCTGCTTCTTCAAGTTGGTCTCGTGGATACGAGCGAAGGAGCGGACGATGATGGCCAAACCGCCGAGGTATCGAGGCTCGAGGGCGGCATGTTCACGAGAAGAGCCCTCTCCGTAGTTGTGGTCTCCGATAACGACCCATTTGATGCCCTTGTCGCGGTATTCCGCAGCGACTTGAGGAACACCACCCCATTCGCCAGTAATTTGATTCTTGATGTTGTTGGCCTCATTGTTCTCTGAGTTAATGGCACCGATCAAGCAGTTCTCTGGAGAATGCGCAGGGTTGAGCAGAGGACCTAAATTTGAATATGGATTCACTCACGGGAGATGTTCTGGAGATGGCCACGGTACTTCAACCAAGGTCCGCCGGCAGAGATGTGGTCCGTTGCTTGAAACATTGATTGTAAGTCATACCATCATGACAGAAGCACGAGAACTTACTGCATTTGCCCTTGACTTTGATGAGAACAGGAAGGTCAGCGGGAGTCTTTCCGTCCCAAGGCTGGAATGGTTGGAGAAGTTGAAGGCGGTCACTCTTGGGGTCAACAGCGACTTGGACCGAGGCGCGATCAGTTGGAGGAGGTTGGAAGGTATCTTCGCCGGGGTCATATCCGCGAGGAGGCAATTCATTTCCTGAGGGGTCGGAGAACTTGAAGGGCTTGCCGTCAGTGCCGATGAGGGTGTCTGTAAGAGGGTTGAACGTCAAGTCACCAGCAAAGGCCATGGCGGTGACAAGATCGGGAGACGCGACAAATGCGTGTGTTGCAGGGTTGGCGTCGTTCCTACCGGTGAAGTTTCGGTTGTAAGAGGTGATGACTGGTGAGAAAAACATCAGATCGGGCCCGACGACAAACCAAACGCAGGCACTTACTGGAGTTGGCTTCACCCTTCTTGACATCCTTACGGTCCCACTGACCGATACAGGGTCCGCAAGCATTAGCAAGTACGAGGCCGCCAGCCTCTTCGAAGGCGCCAATTTGACCGTCACGTTCAATCGTAGCGCGAACTTGTTCTGAACCGGGAGTGATGGTGAACTTGCTCTTCACTTGGAGACCATGCTCGAGAGCTTCCTTAGCAATAGACGCAGACCGGGACATATCTTCGTAGGAAGAGTTGGTGCAAGAACCGATAAGAGCAACCTTCAATTCTTCAGGCCAGCCGTTCTTCTTTACCTCCGAAGCGAACTTGGATATGGGGGTTGCGAGATCGGGAGTGAAAGGGCCGTTGATGTGAGGCTCAAGCTCAGACAAGTTCTGCGCCAGTGTGAATAAGAGACTCAAAGTAGAGGAGGTGCCTTACAATTTCGATGTTTTGGTCGTACTCCGCGCCTTCATCAGCCCTCAGGTTGTGCGAGAAGTTCCTGGCATAGTTGGCGATATCCGATCGTTTGGTAGCATTAAGGTAGTCGGCCATACGCTCGTTGAAGGGGAATAGTGAAGTCGTTGCGCCAATTTCAGCACCCATGTTGCAAATTGTAGCCATACCAGTGCAAGACAAGGACTCAAGACCGGGACCGCGGTATTCAACGATGGCGCCGGTTCCACCCTTGACGGTCAGAATACCCGCGACCTTGAGAATAACATCTGAACAGAGCATAAGCATGAGCAAATTTATGTTTCGTGCAGGGGGGAACACAAACCCTTGGGAGTTGTCCATCCACCGATCTTGCCAGTCAAATTAACACCAATGACCTTGGGGCATTTGAGTTCCCAAGGAATACCAGCCATGACGTCAACGGCATCAGCACCACCAACACCGCACGCAATCATACCCAAACCGCCGGCATTTGGAGTGTGAGAGTCGGTACCAATCATGAGTCCACCTGGGAAAGCATAGTTTTCCAAAATAATCTGGTGAATGATACCAGAACCGGGCTTCCAGAATCCTAGGCCGTACTGCAATGTGTTGTATTAGAAGATGTTGAGGACGAAGATACGTCAACGTCCAAACATACCTTAGCCGTAGCGGTGGCCAAAAAGTCGTAAACTTCCCTGTTGATGTCGATAGCTCGAGCCAAATCCTTGACACCACCGATTTGCGCCTCAATCAAATGATCGCAGTGCACCGTTGTTGGGACAGCAGCCGTGTCCATACCAGCCGACATGAATTGAAGAAGCGCCATCTATGAGAAGGGTTCATCAAAAAACGAGATTGAGGATGTGACGTAGCAAACTCACTTGAGCAGTGGCATCCTGGCATGCAACTCGCTGGGGGAGTGAAAGAGTCAGAAGGTGGGTATCGTACTGGACGGAAAATACGCACGTCGGGACGAAGTTTGAGGTAGCTGGTTCCCCGGACGATATCTTGGTTGACGGGGTCATCCAAATGACCATACAGGATCTTTTCCGAGAGCGTCAACGGGCGATTGAGGCTTTCAGACACAATGTGTAAGCAAGATGAGCGTATTCCGAAAACAAAGTCTTACCGGTCACGAACAACGACCAGGTTATCCTCAATGCGCTGGTAGTTGATATATGCGCCTTTTTCGAGGAGTGACATCGGAACTTTGGTATCACCAATGCGGGGAGCAGCGGTAGCCATGCCTGCGGCCAGCCGCCCCAGCGTCCGCACGGCATTAGTGGTTCTATTCCTGAGGTTAAGCATCGTCGACAATGACGACGACGAGCGTTCGGGATGAAGGAGAGAGGGCAATGGAGCGTTCCGGGTTTAGCATCAAACAAATTTATGTAGGCGGTGCACGTGAATTTCTTTTGCCGCGAGCCAATCAGAATTCGAGTTTTATGCCGACTCCTCCCCCATTCGCCTGCTTCCTTCTGCTTCCTCCAGACTCCCTCCGCTCTGCCGCCGCCGTTTTCGAGCCCATCGATACCCAATCTCAGGCTTGTCCCCGCTTTAAGCTTTCCGAGTGGTCTACCAGGGTAGCCCTCGAGTTTGAAGCTTTGAAGATCTGCGCTACCTTAACAGACCATAAGGATGCCGACCAACAACGGAACACCGTAATTTTAGGATCCTCTAGCTAAAATGAATTCGAGACGGTTATTTATGATCACTACTCTGTACTCGTGCTTCGCTACCTATAACTATTTTTTAACCGCTCCGAGTCCGACTGACTCATGATGCACGATCAGCCAGACTGCTCCGTGTCCTCGTGCAGTTCTGTAAATGCGCAGTGGAACATCTAGCCATTTGGGTTTGCCCTCGCCCGGTGGAGCTTGGAGGTTGAGTCGGATTGACAGCCATGATACCCCTGGCGGTGTGGGCTCAGTTCGCTCAGGGACCATTCCCAGCGAGGTCCGTCCTGGTCTGTCAGACTGTCGCTGGTTGACTTTCTACAAGTTCTTCGTCCGCAGCCCCGTTTCTTCACCGACTCGCTTGCTTGTTCTCTACGTGTATCATGAGTGACGATTCCGGGTCCTGGACAGACGTAGCAATCATATACGCCGGCGTCGACCCAGATTCTGCTCTATTCGATCGCTTTCCCACCGCGAAAAATGCATACGTCGCGGCAGTGGTTGTGAGTGATCAGACCTCTCTGGCTTTGGAACGAAAATCACTCATTCAAATCGTTTTTGTCCAGTTTGAGTCTGTACTTTATGGTGCGCCCGGGCCATCTGTGGTTCTTAAGTGATAGACTTTTACTGATCAATCTTATCAAGGTTTCTACCTTGCGCTGTGCCTCCTGTACACTTATATTTCCCTCACTCGCCACACGAAACCCAATGTGATCCTCCTGTTGGCCGCCATTGCGATGTTTGCAGTCTCAACTACGGATATCGTCTACACATACATCCTCCTTTTTCGCGACATCTTGTCGGTTACCTTAACCTTCCGGCAACTTTACCCCAAGTACATGTTCTACGTGACATGCAGGTGAATATCCGTTCATATGGTCTAACTCAACCTGGGGCTCACAATCGATTAGCACTTTAGCGGACATGATCCTCGTAAGTATCGCCTATTTACCCCCCCCCCTCCCTAGCTCACGATATCTCCCGCAGCTTTACCGTTGTTTCGTAATCTGGGGTCATAACCTCTATATTCTTGTCTCGCTCGGCCTCTTCCTTTCCGCGTCTACCGGTGTGTTCCTTTCGATGACATGATCGTCGATAGGCTTCTCAACGCTTCTCTGTCAGCATGTGGCTATATCGTGGAAGGTACCAAGCTCGAGTTGTTCCACCTTTCATTTGTCTACCTATGCATGATTGTCGCGTTCAACGTCATCGTTACCGGCCTCAGTGGTACGTTCATCTTTCCCTTAGTCCGATATCCACTGTCCTGATGCAGGAGTAGCTGGGCGAATATGGTGGGTTCGCCGTGGTGTGAAAGCGACAAAAGATATGGAGTTATCTAAGCGATGCGAACGCACCGTCGCGTTCCTGTATGTCTATGTCTCTTCTTTTCCCATCCAGTGGTACTCTAGAACTAATCGAGAGCACAGCATTGAAACGGGGATTCTATACTCCACATACATTGTCGTGGTTCTGATATGCAGCAGGCACTTGTCTCTGAACGTGAGTACTCTCTTGTCAAACCACCCTCACTTGAACATAATCTTTGACAGGCAATCCTTGATGCTGGTCTCATTCAAGTCGTCGTAAGTCCTAACTCTTCAAACTTTTAGTACATTCGCACTGAAAAGCCTGGAATAGGTTATAATGCCCACCCTTATCATGGTCCAAGTTGCCCTGCACCCCAACCATTTGGAATACAAACTGACACACCAAAAATCCAACTCTGCTGACTCTACACGACCACTGATGGCCTCCACACGTTTCTGTCCTCCACCTGTATAAGTATAAATTTAGGACTTTGCAACGGACTCTTTCATGTTTATATATCTCCCCCCCCCCTTCTGAGGGACCATTTATCAAACTATTTTTGCAGCTCACCCATACGCGTCATTCCCAATTGTTAGAACCGCATGACGATACTTCACTCACACACGACATGTTGAACTGTCGCCGATGCCGGGCAGTGCTGGCCGATCGAAGTAGTGGAAATTCTTCCTTTCCTTGACAGGTGCGGATCGAACTTGCAGACTGCCAGGTCTTGAGGTGGGTAACCTGTATTTGCCCTTGACAATACGATGACTCTTGGTACATGGGGCGTATTACGACCGCTATGACGAACATAGATCCATTATTCATTCAACCATGTGCAATTTGACCGGGCGCTGCACACGCAGCAAATAGCCTTGACTGCTTTTGGGGATCATCAGTCTTCTGCTGTGCAACAAAAGTTGGCGTTGAGCGCCCAATGAAGACACATTCCGAAATCCGGTCCACCCGGATCAAACCTTCACCACGTTCCAGACAGTCAATTGCAATCAACATTCTTCTTCACCTCCACACCTTGAAATTACGATATTCCATCCTAATTTTGCACAATACTAGCCATATAGGCATCACCTGTGCTCTGTATGCACGCGCCAATCCAACATACTACAGCAGCCCGCGAGCATCTAGCTGTAAGCCGCAGCGGGCCTCCATGTATACCTCTCCCTGGCTTCATCTCCGCTCTACAGCACCAGTAGGATATAATCAATGCGAATGACTGGCACCATCCTATCGATATTTAATTCTGATAGATGGCCTCAGGCAGTCTCTCAACGGCTAATCTTCTCACTCCCGGAGAGAGTCTCTGGGGATTTCCTACTACCCAAAACCCATATGTCGCTGCAGTTTTGGTATGCAAATTGTGCTTTACTTGCAGGTCACTTCGTTAATATTCTATCAGTTCGAGACCATACTGTATGGTATGATCTATCTTCTATCTGCCCACCACTTCTAGCTCATTATAATGCTAACGTTTCTGATACTAGGTATATACCTAGGCCTCTGCCTCTTGTGTGTCTACCTGCTTCTCAGTCGACGCACTTCGATAGGCTACATCTTCCTGACTTCTGCTTTTGTATTATTTTGCTTCGCAACTGGGAGTATCACCTATTCCTACGTTTTGCTCTTCCGGTATATCCTCAATGGTTCTCTGACATTCAGACAACTCTATCCGAAGGGTATAGTGTATGTCGTATGCAAGTAAGTCACCCTCTTTGCCCAACCGAAATGAGTGCTCACTCTAGGTGTCGTGTCTAGCGCGATATCGGACTCGATACTCGTAAGCGACTTTCTTTCCCTCTGTGTTGATTTTTACCTTTGAACTAGCTCTATCGCTGCTATATTATCTGGAATCACAACCGTCGTGTTGTAATCGTTCCTGCTATCCTCCTTGTGGTAATCACTGGTATGTGGATTGCGGATATCAGTACTTCCATAGTGATCTCATTTTCTCTGTAGGATGCGGAATTGCCTTTGACGGGACGACCATGGAATTATTCCGGTGGGCCGATATCTACCTATCCATGGCAATTGGGTTCAATATCTTGGTCACCTCGTTGACGGGTTAGTCTTCTTTGTCCGTCTTTGGTGCTAGCTGACTGGATCTTGCATTAGCTGGACGGATATGGTGGACCATCCGGAACGTGAGAGACACTCATTTCCTACAGTCGTCTAACCGCTCTCAACAATTGTTTATCTTCTTGTAAGTTTAGCCTTCCCACCAACCCGACATAACTGAGCGGTTCCTAGAGTAGAAACTGGGTTGATTTACCCCGCCTATATGTGCATTGACTTTGGATTCCGCAATAATAGCTACGTCAGTGTGAGTAGACCCCTCTAACAATCACCGCTCATGACTGATCTTTTTTCGCAGATCCTGATGTGTACTGGTATAATCCCCATTGTGGTGAGCATCAGATACTAATAGTGACCGAGAACACCTATCAATTAACCCCATAATGGGCTTCTTAGGTTATCGTTCCTACCCTCATCTTGGTCCGAGTTGCCCTACATTCCCCGGAGAGTACGTCATCGCAACGCGCCGCAGGGCGAGTACCTCCAGCCATGCAGCCAAGACCACAAAATAGCCATACCCAGCTGGCATTGCCTTCGCTTACTGCCAGTCGTGCTACACGTGCGTCTATCGACTGGGAAGACCTCCCCAGACCTGTAGTGGCGGCTCCCATGCAAGATCGCTCGCGCCTGGAATCAAATAATCAGATCTTGTATGAATCCAGAGAAGGTTCTGCAACTCCAACTATGGTGTCAGGACGTCTAGATGGCCGTACGCTCGAACATCAGGGTCTTTAGTCAGAAGGGTCGACGACGATTGATGTTTAAAATGGTTAAAATTGGACTCAGTATATTTATGATCATGCTAGTACGGACTTCGATGTTTTGGTTATAACCCATTCGGACTTGATTTAATCACGCACGAACACGAATGCCCAGATGCAAATTCATAGGAGGCTCAGTCAGGTTCAGCATCCTCCAATCACGTTCCTTGAACGATCTATACTAACCCCACCATTGTTCCTCCTGCTTTCACCCGGTTCTTCATATAAACGCGACATGCTATGATATGAGTACCAATGGCTTCTATTCGTGATCACATCTCATCGATCATCCGTAACCTCGTCACCAATTTCCCAATCATCCCCCACCAACTCGTGAGAAACCTGGAGTTGAGTCCCTCCATCCTGTTCAAACCATCGAGGACGATATTCCTCAAACGCTTCTTCATCATCCCAACAAACCGCAATAACCTCTAACGTTCTGCTTCCCGCCCAGAATAACCGCTCGATACAAGATCGATCACCATGTCCCCAAACGAACACTAACCTGCGCAGTCGGGATAAGTGTGAAATCTGGGTGACTAAATCATCTGCCGCCTTCGCGTAAAGGGTCAGGTATAATACGTGGAGAACAACAAAAGATACCTCACCTCAAATTCCATGATCAAGAGAACCTCGAGGTTATTCAGGTATGGTGCCAGATCTGGAAGGAAAGCCCCCGATGGTCGACCATATCCGCCGAGTAATAGCATTCTAACGTCCCTGAGCGATTCCAGCGTTGCTTGAGAAGGATATTGACCAAGCGGTGAACCGATCCACTCGACGTTTGGGACCTTCCGATCGGGGAGCAATGCATTCAAGGCACTTGTGCTCCCCCAGATGCGGTTGAGTCGTGGAAGTACATGAGGGTTCCGCAATAACACATCAGGATTCCTCCCCCAGGAGAGTTGTATCTGGCGAATATTGGGGTGTCTTTCGAAGAACGGGATTAACTCGTTCTCGCCTGTGAGAGGTGGCCACATGAAGAGGGTAAGTTTCGGCATTGAGCAATGTGGGAGGAGGATAGAAGGTGCAAAACTTGGAAGATCACCCGGAAATCCAAGGGTTGTGAGGTTTTTCAAGGCGCTGAGGCCCGCGGCCAGCAACTCCCAATATTCATCCCCTTGTTCACAAAGAGGACCATCCGGAGCCTCTCTTGGAGTAAAAGTAAAGGTACGGACAAGGTCGGCATATTTAGCTGAATGAGAAATTGTGCTCAGACATTTTTTCTGAGTTGCGAACGGAATCCAGGCCAGCCTCAGCGTATGGTAAAGGTGCTGAATGGCTTCTTGATGAAAGACTTTGGAGGTGAGTGCAAGCGAAACGAGAGTCTTTGAGTCTCCCAGATGTTGTACGATTGGCCGATAAAGGTCGGTGGGTAACTCGAGTTCGCTTTTCATGACGAGAGCCGGATGCCATGACCCTGGAAGTTCGTGATTCTACTACAAATCGACGCAATCAAATAAAATTGATCGATTGTCATCTCGAAGGCTAACGCAGTCACGGGGATCAAATATTCACTTCGACGAAGTTCAACTTCAAGCAAGTTTTCAAGCTTCAAAGCTTCAACCTCACACGGCGACAGGCAAGAACAGAACATCCTCGACAATTTCGATGCCAACCTTCCTTCGCATTTGAGAGTCATCACATTTGCGCGATACAATCTGGACACGTGAACATTGTTTAATAACTAAACGTCTGGAGGCTCGGAGACCTCATTTAACAGATGGGAGGGGTACCACCGGTCCAGTCAATGTAATAATCCGCAGCCCAGTAGCCATTTGCCAACTTGTCCCACCATCTAAGCAAGTCATCAGCACCGGGAAGTGTATGGACATGAAACTAAACTTACGGCCAGCCTTCAACACTCGACGTGTTTACATTGGTTCGGCATTGGATAGTGACAACAGTGCCTCTGGAGTATTGTCCCATGGCGGTGCAACCAGTGGTACGCGGGCACAACAAATATTTCAAAGCAGATGCATTGATTGTGCCGGTGACCGACGAGGGTGCAAGTTCCTCGAGAGGGGAATGGGCATCAAGCTCAGCCAGCGCAGCAGTTTTGGCTGCTAAGATGTCAGCAGGCGCAGGTTCTGCAGGTGGTGCAGCGAACGCAACAGCGGCATAAGAGATGAGGGCGATGTAGGCAGTTGAGAGCTTCATGGTAGTGTGTGGTTGGTGGGAGTGCAACAGCGAATATCTGCGTTTGCTGGGGCCTAATAGCAGTGGTTGGTGATCCTTTTATACCTGAAGCTGGGGCTTGAATTATGGTCAACTCCAAGAAAAGCTTGCAGCTGAGCGGCGCCAGATTATTGGAAGTTGTATAGACCGAGGTCGTACCGCCTCAAATGAATGGATTGCATGTCACTTGTCTTGAGTGGCATCTCTCCACCTGCTTCAACACCCGGAAGATGCTATATATTGGTCGTCAGTAAGGCTTGGAAAGTGTTGAACAACTCACATGAACCCGGCCGCCAATTGCAACGTTTGCCAACTGGGCAACTATTA
>ML208320.1:0-13244 GCA_004369065.1 Pluteus cervinus | reverse complement strand
GAATTGCGAGATGACCTGCAGGAAGGAGCGGTTAAGATTTTGGTGTAAGGTTCTGTGAATGTAGTAGGGCATGCTGCAGCGATTTGAGAATGTCTCCTCCGCAAAATTTTCCATGGATTCGCGTTTTCTCGTCCGCGTGCCATAAGGGGCAACATCCAGATTGGCCTTGAAATGGGTCATGTGGAGGGGACATTGAAGTGCCACTATCGAAAGAAAATGAGTTCATGCCAAAGTTTCAGAGTATTGTGGGTCCGAAGTACCACTGCATATCGCATTAAACGCACCGAATCTTGTACCAAATTCTCGTGAGGGTGTTCCTTCTAATACTCTCGCAATTCTGTGGCCCACCTCTGCTCAAAACGGGACAGGCCTTATTGGATCCGACGCGTTTAGCGTTTTGCAAATTGTCGTTGGCAGCCTAAGTATAGATGTGCGATTCGTGAAGCGGATTGAACTTGAAGGATTCCGCAACGCCAACGCGGTCACGTGGGCAATTATCTGCAAAACTTCATCAGACTCTGAGTCGAAATCTTTCCTACCCGTTCACCCTCTCCCTGGAGATCATCTCGTACCGACTTGGCAACATCTTCGAAAACTCTTTCATAGACAGACTCGCTGGCGATAACGATACTAGGGCATCACGATTAATGATTAAACTTTCTGAGAGAAGTACATTAAAAATACAGAACCGAATTGTCCACAAATGGTGCATATCGCATGAGAACAGAACGAGGTGGTGAGGTGACGCTTGGTACAAGTTACAAATCATGGATACAAAACGAAGGGGGGAAAACACGATTCACAGTGCAACGTCTACCAGTGCGTGCCGATGGTTGCGGACAGACAGCCGTAAGCCAGCTAGAAGAGTATTGTTCCTTGAGCATCCGCATTGCCCGAGGCCGAGTTGAACCCCAGCAAGAGTCCCAAGGGCGGAATCGATAGTGACCAAAAGGTTGTTGATTGTATTCCCAAGGTCTGCGTTGACGCGGATCCCAAGGCCGTCTTCCAACCGGAGGAGGCACCCTCTTAAAACACCAAGCCCGAGATTCAGGTCGGTCGTATTTCCTAGATTGACAGAGGCATGAAGGACGTCATTGACGCCAGTCAGGATACCAAGTAGCGGCTGAACTTCCGGTGCAGTGTGCTGTCCAAGCGAGCCACAGGCAGAAGCCAAGTCACTACCGCCAAGACGGAGATCGAGGATACTGTCGAGCAGAGCGTCGGCGTCAATGAGAATATTCGACACAAGATCAGTGGAAAGCGGCAGAGACGGCGGGACCTGGGGTAAAGTTGTGTTGGAAGGAGGGTTCGCAATGTCTACTCCGCCGCCGAGCCCAAGGGAACCAAGAACACCGTTAAGTGTGCCGGTCAACCCATCGCCCAAACCACCCACAGTTGCACCAACTCCCAAACCGGCGAGACCTAACGACTGGAGGAGACCGCCTGCGTCTACGATGAGGGGAATTCCACCAAGGCCCCCATCGATTGGGTAAGGATCACTATCGCCCGCGTCACCCCCGTCAGTGGTGGAACCTTGATCACCACACAGCGTCTGTAGGTTCAGCGCGAGGTCCACAATCTTGATAACTTGGTCAAGGAGCGGCTGCACCTGCAACCCAGAGCCATCAAGGGAGGCCTCAAGTTGCGCTGCACAGTCTCCGAGATTGACGAGAGACGATACAAGGCCGCCTGTAGTGGTGATGTTCAATAACTGGGCGGTTGCCTCGAATAAAGGTAGGAAGAGGTCGATATTGACAACACCGTCAGAAGGTAAAAGATTGGTCGCGTTGGTACGGAGGTGAATGACCAGGTTGATCAATTCATTGAGGTCTACGAGGAGGTCTGGGTTGAGTGAGCCATCGGAGAGGACGACCGGAATGGTGCCACTTCCAGAAGTCGACGAGCCCAAACCTAGATCGGCCCCAATGGGTCCGAGCAGGCCAAGATCCAGCGGAAGTTCAATCCGAATGGGTGAACCTGCTTCGTTGCTCCCATCAGCCAAGACTGGGTTGTTGTCGCACCAATCATTCAACCCGACGATAGCGTGAAGAATGAGACCAGGTAAGAGATTATCAGAACCAATCAACGCAGTGGCGTTCAAGTCCGTCCCGATGCCCAAAAGGTCGTGAACTGCGTCCAGAAGGCCAGCAACGACGGGCGCGGTCAACAAGTTGAGGACACCGCCTGAAAGTAGATCCACTGCATCTGCATCGCAATCCGACGCGTCGGGATCATCCTTCGTGTTCTCGCGGAGTTTGACGACGAGGTTGGCGAGAACCCGAATGCGATTGAAAAGGGCGGGATTCAAGTTACCCGAGGCCATACCCTTTTCGTGGTCGGCCTTGATCTCCTCGTCCTGATCCCTCTTATAATTTTGTGGACGGGTGGACGGACAACTCTAAAAAACAAAACAAAAGGGGTCAGCTAAGCTGGTTGCACAACCAAAACGACGGGATTCCTCCCACCGTTGAACATTGGCCTTGACATACGGCGCGTGGAGAAGGACAAACACATTGGTTGCCTTGTCTAGTCCAATCCGAATCGCATTGCCAATGACAGGGGTCGTCCTTTGAACAGGTCCTGTGCGCATGTGAAGGCATGGTGCACTGTTGCGCATTCGGCGAGGTGTTCAACTACAAATCGAAAGCATTAGCACAGCGTCAAAACGGCACAAGGCGACTTTACCAAAAGGCGGAGCAGCAGTGCAACCGTATCCGGTCCCAACAAGTCAACAAGACCCTTCACATTAGCGTCCGTCGTCACAAAGAGGTTCAAATCCTACCACAACCCCAAAGACACATCAATGACCCGCATATACTCACCAAAAAATTGAACGACATACCTTCAGACACAAACAAAGATCCAGAGTCGTATCTAAATTCAATGCTCTCAAACCAAGTAACCTCGCCGTATCGGCAAGCAGCCTCGCATCAGCAGATGCACAGATATCCAGGTCGATAAGACCTCGAGGTTCATGATGTTGACGCAACGCATGTGCTCCTGTGGGATAAGTGCGAGACGGCGGGTGATGTTTCAAGCCTCTATCATGAGAAGGCGAGAAATGCTTCTTCAAGCTTTTATCGCGAGATCGAAAAGACGAAAGAGCGACTGGGTGCGTCGTCGCGACGAGAGGAAGCAACGACGCGCAAAGAACATAGGAAAGGAACGTGAACGCAAAGCGCATAGCAAGCCGAGAGAATCAGAAAGAGACAGAAAGCGAAAGTGGGAGGAAGAAACGGAAAAAGAGTTGGGGGATTTCTGTAGTCGCATTTATATATCGAGCGGAGTTTTGAATTCTGAGGGAAGTGACGCAGGAAGGCAGAATATATGCGCTGAATTGAAATGCGACGATGACGTCGGTCCGATAAGATTGATCCGTTCCTTTGGGTGGGTGGAAGCCAGGCGCGAAAATCGAATATTCTGCATTCCCTGAGGCAGCCACATAAAAAATGTGCAAGGCGGGCAAGCTTGTCATCCAACATTGGGGGTGAAAAGGCGAAAAAAGAAACGGGGCGGGCCAGATTCGAACTGGAGTGGTCTTCAACCTCAATCACTATAGCCCAGTCCACCATGACCATGCACCTATGCCACCGCCCCCGATGAAAACACTCATGCATTTATGCCCTATAACACATAAGCGCCTGGCCACCTGGCCCTTGGCTCGAGCTCGGGTGAGTGCGCCCCTACAACACGATTCGTTAGCTCGGTATGGACAGGATAACATCGCAGTGCTCACATTTTATGATCCCATAAACACATCAGCACCACCAGACAACGACATTGGCGTATGCGCATTCAATTCTCCCTCCACTTCATCTTCATCACTACTAGACCCTTCTTCTTCGTCCATATCGACATCCCCATCCCTCTCACCATCTCCCAGAACTTGTGGCCCTCCATCCCCAGCCGTTCTCGGATCCCAATCCAACTCCTCCGGTTCTTCGACAGCCACTTCCACCCTCTGCTTCCACTCATACTTATCCCTCAACATCGCCACAGCTTTAACAGCTCTATCCACCCTCCTATCATGTTCATCCCTAATCCTACCACACTCGACCAACACATCCTCATATTCCGGTTTTTTCTGAACCAACCCAAGATGATTAGGTGGTAACTGTACCATCCCAAGCACCCCAAGCGATCCTCTAGTAGTCATATGTTCCGAAAGTCTCCGAACGGTTTCGTTTTCCATCCGCAAGACATCCGTAGTTTGTTGATTCCGCAAGAGTGGTGCAACCTCGCTATCGAGTTGAGCATCAGGCATCCCTGCCGTAGGATGCAACGCAATCTTCTCGTAAAGATTCCCCGCTTGTTTCTTATCCCCAGTTCCACTGGAAGTACCAGCACCCCCAGAGGTCAAAGCAGCAGCAACAGCAGTAGGCATAGTCGAGGTCAACGAACTCGAAAAACTATGCGTCTGCGATAACAACACATTGTATTTCGACAAGATATCCGGCCAAGGTGGCATCACAGGTTGATACCCCACTTCAATAGTCCTTTGAAGTGTCTGTATCGATTCTATAATTTGATTGGCTTTAAATTTGAGAGATTCGAGATGAGCGATAGGGAGAGCTGAGGTGTCGAATTTCATTTGTGGATCAGCCTGTTTGGCTGCGAGATCTAGTCTGGTGTCCATACTGCCGCCCGTAGTAATGCCCAGAGGATCAGGATTGTATGAAGTGTGCAAGTTCGTCGTCGCAGGCCTCAGCGAACCTCTACTCAACTCGGCCCCGACAAAACCAAACAAGTAACCTCACCTCGGTCTCCTTCCCCATATATCCAAAACTCCCACACTGGCATCAAACGTTGAAATAAACGGATCCCAAGTTCTTCACAACTTGCTTCTCGTGTCGCGCGAACTTGTCGTCTTCCTCTACAATGTTCATCCACGCCCGTCTCGCTTCCCAACTCGCTTCACGCTTGACCTTCTCCTCGTTAACGCGTTCTAGCGCCCTCTCCACCAATCTAGTTCATCATCGAGTCGCAGCCAACTCCATCTTAGGAACGACTCCGAAATGGAACGCAACGCGTTCATTCTTAACTTCCGCCCATGTCGAAACACCTGCTAAAACTAAAACTAAAGCAGAGGGAAGTAAAGGTACTACTGCCAAAAAAACTAAAGCAGAAGCTACGACCAAACCCAAGAAGCGGACATTGAAGAAACGTGCCGTCGTCAAGAAAAAACCTGCTAAAAAACCCGTCAAGAAACCTCGTATGTCCTACCCGCCCAACAGCCTCCCTTACCCCCTCCAAATTCTCAATACTTTTTTTGTATCAACTTTGCAGTCGTCGTGAAACCAAACATGCTCCCACCTAAAAAGGCCATCTCTCCCTACTTCCGTTTCTACCAGAGTTACCTCTCCGGACTTCCTAAACCAACTAGTGTCGAAGAAGTAAGAGTTCTCGCTTCACAATGCGCTCAAGCCTGGCGAGCTCTTTCCGAATCCGAGAAACAGGTTCGTTTCATTCCTTCCATCCTCTCTCCTTCCGTCCACCGCCCCCCACTCATACCTACCTATATCTTACTTCTCTGTCTCCGGCATTATCTGACCTACCCGCCCCAACAGCCCTACGTCGACGCCTTCGCAGTCGATAGGATCGAACACGACAAAAAGCGTATGGAATGGTTCAATAACGTCGACCCAGCGGTCCTCCGCGCTATCAACAAACGTAAAGTCGCAAAAGGCAACCGAAAGATTATCAAACCTAGAAACCCCGACGCACCAAAGAGACCTATGACTAGTTTCTTCCTGTAAGTCCCTCCCTTCCTCTTCCATTTATTACCTCGCTTTTTTTTGGTTGGCGACGGGCGTTACTTCCCCACCCCCTGTTTCGCGTTTTTTTTGAGTTGTGAATCTATCTTTTGGTTTCGGACGTATCGCTAAACGCGGTCCATCCACGTGCGCAATGATACGACAATGAGCTAACTACCTTCACAGCTTCGCGAACGATCATCGTCATTCAATCGATCCCTCGTTGAAGACGACTGACAAAGCCAAGAAATTGGGTGAAGCTTGGAAGTCATTGCCAGCCGAGGAGAAAGAGGTTCGTGTTTCCCCCCTTATGCCCTCCCAACCCCCGCTGACGATCGTCTTCCTCCTTTTTTCTTTAGCGATATGCGAAAACCGCAGCTGAAGGACGTGCAGAGTTCAGAGCTAACCACCCTAAGCCGTCTGATGCATGAGACCTGCGCCATCATCGCATTTTAGACCTATCACGAAATAGTGTCTGTCCGCCGATTCCCTCTCACAAACACTTAGGTTATCTATCTGTATATTGTTCTTATCATTCCATTATTGAACTTTCTTGACTCGTTCCCTTCTCCGCCTTCCCCGAGGTTGCCTCATACGCATATGGCAGAAAGCCTGAAGAAAGCTGTTGACTTGGGCGCTGGCGGTGAAATTCCATGACATATGCGCGCGATGTGGGCGCGTCGACGTCAATCATCAGCTACGTCATTTGATTCTTTAGATTGGAAGCACATCCCTCGTGCACCGACGTCGTTTGGCAATTTTGACATCGTCTATCTTTAGCGCTTAGTGCTGACACAATATCATTTCCAATACTGTACACTGCATAAGACCCATTGAAAGTTAAGTAACAAAAGCGATACATCCCTACAGTAATCTATAGCCTCAATACGTCGGTGCATCCTTCAAATCCTGCACACACTGCTTCAACGTCGCAATCGCCCATTCCTTCTTGCTCTGCACTGTCACAGCCATACCCCTTCTCTCCCGCACAACCAAAAGCGTTAAGAAAATTGTATACCAAATCCTTTTCGTCTTCTGCCTTTCGAACAATAAGAGAGGGGAACCACCTCCGAATTTATAACCGTCCTTTAGTGGGTCACTTGGATGTGGTGGTAGGAAGATACTTTCGAGAAGTGGATCACCCCATAGAGCGTGTGCTACATTTGGTAGGATTGCAGCTATCATTGGAGGATGTGTGGACGATCCATCTGGTGTCGAGGATGGAGTTGTTGATGGAAGGGTAAGGTATATATCATCTTCGGATCCAGTGAACCATACGAGTGAAGGTACCTCCACGTCGTCGAATAAAAACGATCCAATAGCTCGAGAGAGATGCGCCCGGAGTTCAGGGAACGGTATAAACTCGAAATCACCGGACTTCTCTGAGTCCTCGAGTAATTCTTCAAGTATCAAAGTAAAAGTTTCTTGCCAACTATACGAAGGGTCTTTAGGTTCTTCCGTACTTGGAAGTCCATACCAGTCGTTCTGAACTCCACTATGTAGTTGACCCAAGAGTTTTCCAAGGAGGAGTTCGACTTGGACTATATCTTTTTCTGTCAAGTTTCCGGATCCTCTAACTTCGGAAAGTGGGACCATACGGGAGAATGGGACGGACGTTGGTGGGGATAAGAGGAAATCGTATGGGATAACAGATTGGGTTGTGTCGAGGGTGGAATCGAGGATGGGAATTTCGGTTTGAGTTCGGATTTTGTTGATTAGTTGGTGGATGACGGGGAGGGGGTTGGTGTGATAGTGTTTCGTGGAGGTAATGGTAGCATCTTCGGGTATGGCGATTGTTAGGAAGCATGAGTGGGTCGCATATGTCGATGACCCGTTTGAATTGGGTGAAGTGAGGTCCAAGGCGAATGATTTAGACCTGGCTGTGTAACTACATGCATATTGCATTTATGATTCATGATCAGAAATAGACACATCCACAGCTTCGATTATACTCACCTGAATCTGTGACTATCAATTTCGTATACTTCGTGCACAGCCAAGCCACGTTCAAGAAAATGTTTTTGTACGATTTGGTTGGCCTGTTCTTTCTGTATAGAAACATTGTTGGGGTTCATTGCAGATCGGATTAGAATAGACGCTGGTCGGATTGATAATGATCAGAGATCCCGGACAAAGCGAGATGGCAGCACATTCCGTTCCGAGATTTGATCACGATCCACACCGCCGAGTTGAGACGAACCGGCGAACGGAGGCAAACTGCGATCACCTGCCACTCTGGCTACGTTGGCAAACTGTCGGCGCAGTTGAGCTTAGTACAAACTACTCTCAAAATACTTAGGCTTACCCTTACCAACACTACTCATCACACAACCTCAAGCTCTCGAAAACTCAGCCAACCAAAAGGAGATGTTCTATTTCTTGTATTCCCCCACCTCGTGTGCCGCACACTCCACTAGAAGTCGTGCTAGTGTGCTTATAATAATATCCAGCATCGCCCCAATTCCGTGACCACCGGTGCAATGACCTGCATTTTCCCGCGATTTGTGCTTCCTGCAAACGCTTCTGGACGTTCGGTCCTAAGAATAGAGAAAATAAGACGCCTCGAGCAACCTTGTCGATGTCGATAATCTCTCTGGGCACAGCAAATGTCCCATGTGAGAAAATAAGAACGGAGATCCAGTTGCCCCATTCGTCATGTGTCCTTTGCAGACATCATTACGCTTCAGCACTATGTGAGTTCGAGTCACCATCTTATCTTTTTCCGCTAATGGTAACACCACCCTCGACCGCGCAGCCTTCTATGCAGATAACAATACTTTCTCTGACTCGGTCCCTCGGATTGTGAAAGGGTCCACAATCATATAAAACCTAAAACCGTCTATCCACAATGAACACTCATCCTCATCCTCGCTTTCTTCCACCAAGATGGCGGCCAACCTACTCCCCATCGTTCAACAAGTTCTCTCTGCTGCTACTGGACCCTCTGCCGCTGCTGGCCAAGCCGTCGAATGTGGTGTTAACGCCACTACGACCGCCACCGGCGCGACTCCCGGCGTCGCGGACATATCCACAATCTCTTCATTCATTGCTGCCTTATTCTCCTTCACCGCACTCAGAGACTGGCTCAAACTCCTTGTTATCGGAGGGTTTTTCGAGACGTGTCGTCGTTGGGCTTCATACGTCTACTACAAGATCCTTGACTCGTTTTACATCACCGCCCATTTTGAGGAAGATGACTATAGTTATGGCAAGTCCCCTTCCCCTTCTCCTCGTGCCATCATGACGTATTATCGAGCTTTTGGCTTACACTATTGGTATCATAATAGACTGGCTTCTAGTTTGGCTTTCTAAACAACCTTCGTGGGCCAAACTCCGAGACGTTCAAATCAAATCCAACGGTGGTGGATACGGCAGTATCAACAACGCCAACATCGTTCTCGCCGGTGAAGACGAAATCCTCGGTTCAACTGCATACAAAACCGCTCGCAAACTTTCATACCTCCCTTCCCTTTCAACTACCTACACACTCTGGTATAAATGGCATTTGATCACCGTAATGCGTGTTCAACAAGACGCAAACGAGTACGTCTTCTTTTCTTGCCTCGTTTTTCTTCTTACTGATGTATTGTCTTTAATAGTTATTGGAGTCAAAAGCAAAGCACGTTGCATATTAGCATATTAGCTTGGAACCATCGCGTTCTAGCCGATTTACTTCAAGAAGCTAGGGAGATCTACATGAGGGCACAAGAACACACCATGTGTGTCTTCATTTCCGATATGTACGTCCTCCTCCTTCCTCCCCTCTTTCAAATAATTCTTAACATCGCTCCACTCGCAGAAACAACAACTGGAAACACGTAGCCTGCCGTGCTAAACGTTCTATGCGTTCCATCGTCCTCGACCCCGGAATCAAAGAACTCCTCCTCGACGACGCAATGGACTTCCTCCGTTCCAAAGAATGGTACTCCGAACGTGGAATCCCCTTCCGTCGTGGTTACCTCCTCTACGGTGAACCTGGTTCCGGTAAAACATCCATAATCCACTCCATCGCAGGTGAACTCGGACTAGACATCTACATTATCACTCTAAGTCGGAGTGGATTGGATGATTCGGGGTTGAGTGAGTTGGTCAATCAGTTACCGGATAGATGTGTTGCTTTGATGGAGGATGTGGATGCTGCTTTTACGCATGGGTTGAATAGGGACGGAGGTGAGGATGAGGATGGGAAACCAAAACCTCCTGGTAGTGCTCCTGGGAGTGGCGCGCCACCTGGTTCGGGTGCACCTCCTCCTTCTACAACTAGCAAGTACGTTCAAATATTCACCCACTCTCTCTTATTCAAATCAAATAACTAACGAATCCCTTATAGACTCTCACTAAGTGGTCTCCTCAATGCACTTGACGGAATTGGCGCACAAGAAGGTCGAATCCTCTTCGCAACCACAAACAAATATACCGCCCTCGACCCAGCATTATGTCGTCCAGGTCGTATGGATCTTCATATCGAATTCAAACTCGCAAGTAAATATCAAGCTAAAGAATTGTTCGAGAGGTTTTATTTGCCTTCTGGGGTTTTGACTTCGTCAAAGGATGAGGGGGAGAAGGTTGACGAAAGCGAGAGCGAGAAGGAGAAGATTGACGAGAAGGCAGCGCTTGTCAAGGAGGAGAAAGAGAAGAAATCCGATGATAGCGCTAGCGGAGTTGATTCTGGATACGTATCTACTTCAAGCGATTCCAACCCCACCACCACCGCCTCAAAGGACCTCACCACCACCACCTCCGCTTCCGATCCCTCTCCATCACCACTAACACCAACCAACCCCTCCGAATTCTTCCACGGAGTAACCCACACCCTCCGTGCCACCATCTCCCCATCCCGAGTCCTTCAACTCGCTCAGGAATTCTCCTCTATCATCCCCGAACGTGAATGTTCGATGGCAAGTCTACAGGGGTACCTCATGAGCTATAAGATCAGACCTGAGGATGCTGTTAAAGATGTGAAAGCATGGGTTGAGAAGGAGAGAATTGCTAGGAAGGAGAGGAAGGAGAGGGAGAAGGAGAAAGAGAGGAAGGAGAAAGAAAAGAAAGAGAAAGAGGAGGAGGAGGCTAAGGAGAAGGAGGAGAAGGAGAAGAAGGAGAAAGAGGATAAGGAGAAGAAGGAGAAAGAAGAGAAGGAGAAGGCTGCTACTGCTACCGCCAGTGCTGCAGCTGCTCCTTCGACCTCAACCTCGACCACCACCGCCATCGCCATCCAAACTGACAAGGCATAATCATCGCACTGCTCATGACGATCTCGCAAGATATCCCACAAAGACATTCAACATACCGCTCATATAATCACAAAACAAGCGATTATAATTTTACCAACCAACATAAAGTAGCTGTATAAACC
This sequence comes from Pluteus cervinus, assembly GCA_004369065.1. Classification (NCBI taxonomy): domain Eukaryota; kingdom Fungi; phylum Basidiomycota; class Agaricomycetes; order Agaricales; family Pluteaceae; genus Pluteus; species Pluteus cervinus. The sequence goes on along the minus strand of ML208320.1, from coordinate 2,138 downwards.
ATTTGTATTGTATCTGGACTCGGACGATCTCTTACTTTCTGTTTCTCCTCGTTTTTTTTTGTATCAGTGTATGCAGGTAGATTTTGGGGAATTGATGTTTTCTTTTTTTTTGGCAATTGGCTTGAAGACTTGGACATCATCGAAATCTGGAGCATGGACTTGGCGCGTGGCTCACAGTAAAACGGCGAGAGGAAATTTATAAATTCAGCGCCCTGGCGGGCCTGCTCACGTACAGCGGACTATACACGAGTGCTAGATCCAGACGCGTACAAAACGCGTGTGCATCCTTAGACCTTCACCCGAGCAATCATAAGAAAAGTTTTGCGCCTCCATGTACGCGTACTTGCGGTGTAATAGCGTATACGCATCAAACGCACCCGCATCCACCCCTTACTCCATATGTATTGACCGGTTAATGACCAGTATCACTGACCCTCCAAACTATACGTATTCTTCTCCAGCTTGAACACCAAAAATCAGTACACATCCTCCAAACCACCACCCCCTCTCAAAGAATGAAACGAAATGACGTACCTCAACCTCCAACTCCTTCCTGACTCTATACTCATCATCCGCTTTAATAACAACATGATGATCATCCAAATCATCTAATATAAAACTCCATTTTTCGTTCAGTGTCAAGAGGATTTGTTTTACGGCTGCATCGCTACCCCATATCGACGGTGGGGGAGACAAAAACCCGATACCACATGGGGGGTAAAGTCAAAGTGGGCGGTGGGTGAACGAGTTTTTAGTCTCTGAAGGATGCGGGACGAGAAAGGCTCGCTAACCAGATTAATAGCACACCTATGAAAAGGAATCAGTAATGGGTGGACGATTGAATTAGGTGGGTATCAGACGCACTTCGAGTCGCTTTCATGGTACGAGCCCAACGCTTGCGTCCTAGGCTCTTATATTAATATAGCCCTGAAACTCAACGTTCAACGCGTCCGCTTTGAGGGCCTTGAGAACGTGTCGAGAAGGTGGACGTTGTAAAAGAAAGTCCGAGTCCTGGACGGCGGACGCGTTGCGAACCCCCGGGCCGGGATGCGACTTTCAGGTTTATCCCAAATCGCGCGGCCAACGCCGCGATTCTTTTTTACCTGCCCTCATCGTCGAAATTGCACAGCAAGCGCCATGCCCGGGTAAAGTCTGTCACTAGAGAATACTCGCCACCAAATAGTGAATTGTCAGCCTCGCCTTGCAGTGCGATGCGCATGCTGACTTGGAGAGGAAACACGGTGACCCGTGTAGGGTAATAACCCAACCACCAGTAGAACTCGCTCTGACCAGCCACTGCCTTCGCCAATACCTGCCAGTCGAGGCCATAGACCGGTCTCTTGTGCGATGATGATTTTAAAAGAGGTGAGTGACGCCATTTTATCTCGATGACGTCAATAAAAGCGGTCGGGGTACCCTTCTGTTTTTACTCAGATCTACTATGACGAGAATAAGAGAGGTCCATGACATCGTTGCGCGTTGATCACGGTTTGCCATCGAGCGCCAAAATACAACCAAACCCCTCCTCCAGTGTATTTAAGCCTCGCCCTTCCAACAATATCCCCAACAAGCCTCTTTCTTCCTTTCTTCCATCTCTTGAACATTGTCTGCCTTTTGGCAACGACGTGCGAGTCATCATACGGTGAGCGTGCTCGACGCCCTTCTTGATGCTCTTTGCGGATCAATGCTCATAATCATTACCTCCCCCCTCCAGCGCCTCAGACGATCCAAATCCAAATCTTCGTCTTAGAACGCCTAAACGCCTAATTGACTAAACATCAATCCTCGTCACAATGAACGACGCCATGCGCACACTGAATACACGGCATGTCTACGATTTCCACGAATGGCGGGCAGCCACTTACTTAGATCCACCCTGCCAGTGCCAGCACCCCATCGTAACCCTTCTCCTCAACGTCAACCACCATCACAATAAATGACGCCAACGCGCAGGCTGAATTACACGGTATGTTGACGATTTTTACAATGGTGGTCAGTGACTAACTCATATCTACCCCGCCAGTGCCAGCACCCCGTCGTAACCCTTCTCCTCAACGTCAATCACCGTCACAATAAATGACGCCAACGTACACGGTATGTTGATGATTTTCACAATGGTGGTCAGTGACTAACTTATA